>VDFB02158458.1:0-24143 GCA_007258455.2 Sequoia sempervirens | reverse complement strand
GTTTGCACAATCAGGAACTTTTTCCTTTTTTCCTCCATGAGTAGTTTTCTATGACTTTGCAGAGACACTATTGCATTGAACAGCATGTGCATCCAGCTTATACAAGGTACCAATTTGAGCACCCCTCGCTAGCACCATTGAGCCTCTATTCATCTTGCAGCCATTTTCAGAGAACATTACTTGCACTACAATATCATTTAGCATACTTATAGAAAGTAAGTTTTGAGCTAGACCTGGTATATGCATTACATTATTGATTCCCTTCACTCTGCCATCCAGGAATTGGATTTTAACTCTTCCATGGCCAACAATCTCTAAATTTGAATCACTTTCCAAGTACACCTTTCTTCCACCATCATATTCTTTCATACTTTGTAAAACTGGCCCTGCAGATGTCATGTGGAAAGATGCCCTAGACCAATCACCCGCACATCATCTCGATTCCCGTAGCCATACCGAAATGACAATGCTCTCCATCAATCGCGGAGAAGAATCATTTTCAGAAGAATACTTCTTTCTTCTTCTTCTCCTCTTTACAATCCTTTTAGACATGACCAGGTTGCCCACAATTCCAGCATTTCACCTTGGACTTCTTGCTAGGAGACTTTGATCTCCCCTCTGATTTTGATTTAGATTTCTTGTCCTTCTTCTTGCCTCTCTCTTTCGACCTTCCTCTAACAGCAAGGGCCTCCTTCGCCATCTCAGAAGATTTCCTTCTCATTTCTTCTGATAACAAAGAAGCACCAACATCTTCCATCTTGAAACTAGATGTTGTACTCCCAATAGCCATCACTAGGTGATCCCATGAATCTGGAAAAGAACACAATATCAGCATACAGCGATCCTCTTCATCAATCTTCACACCAACAGATGTTAACTGTGCAATCAGCATATTGAATGCATTCAAATGATCAGCTACAAAACCTCCTTCTTGCATTCTCAAAGTGTACAACTTATTCCTCAGGAACAGTTTATTCACCAAGGACTTCCCCTAATAAATAGATGGCAGTCTCTTCCACAAGGAAGATGCAGTCTTCTCTTCATGTACATTGAGAAGAATCGAGTCTGCCAAACAGAGCCTTATTATCCCCTTAGACTTTCTATATGCAAGGTCCCAATCTTCTTGCTTCATGCCTGTAGGCTTTGCTCTAGACACAGCAATCCAAAGATCACGATCAACCAATAGATCTTCCATCTTAAGTTTCCACAACTCAAAATTGTTGCCATTGAACTTCTCTATTTCAATCTTTCATGACATGCTAGCCATCTCAATTTGTAATTTGAAATTGACAAACTTCTACAAGACTCCCATTGAACGAAAATTGACACAAAAAAACCCGACGTACCCACAAGGATAACACAACTGGCCAGGATCTGATACCACTTGTAAGGAAAATTAGATGCACAAGCAACTCTCCTAACGTCAAAACCTCAGGGAAGAATGCAGAGATACCTTTTAAAATTACAATTATAGTCTAATTAAGATGCACATGAAAGAGATAATAGAAACAGAGTATTTGACACACACATATGGACACCAGATTTATGTGGGAAAACCCTTACAAGAGAAAAACCCACCACACCAAGAGAAATCACTTTGTATTACAGTAATGGAGATTACATACAAATATCAGACTTATCTTTCTGATGTCATATTTCAGCAACTTTCACAATGATTAAACTTGTACATGAACCTTCAAGTTACAATCTTTACAGAATAGAAATCACTCTGATTATACAACCACATAGCAATCCATCGATCCTTCGAATCATCTAACCAGACATCATCTGCAATCTCTGAGTATAACCATGTTGCCCCTGTCTGTCGAGCTTCCTCTCAGAACTGCCACAACGAACTGTCTTCCAACAGTTCCCATTCGGCTTCTTTGATTGGTTCACGAGATGCCACATAGGAAAGTCTTCACATAGTCAAAAGGCTTCAACTGTGTTGGCATGTTGGTGATACACAAGAAATGTCTCCCCAATGCCACAAGACCCAATTACACGTTATCACCAAGAGTCATCTCCATCGACAAGAGGTTCCACCGAGCTTACAACTTGTATCGACCTCAGCATGCATATCGGTGAGACTATCACTTTTTCCAGGACATCCCACCGAAGTTTCAAGTTATACTGAGCACCAAATAATAGTCGGCAAGACTTATCACATTCGCAGAGAGTTCATACCGAGTTCTCAAGTCATACCGACAACAGACTTCTTCATCGCTGAGACACACGTCCATTGTTGAGACTTTACTCCGAAGGATTTAAGTTACATCGAGCACCAAACGGTCGGTAAGACATTCGTCTTTCGCCAAGAGGTTTCACTGAGCTCTCTTATGTTACTCTAAAGCCATACTACTATCGGCAAGACCCCACGAGTTGCCAAGACTTCATACTGATCGCCTTGAGCTACTCTAATGACTTCAGTTGTACCCCCGTTGGTGTGACATTCCATTCTCGCTAAGACTTCTCCCTGAAACCTTTGGGTTACCCTGATTGAATACTATCGGTGAGACATTCCTATTGGTAATACTTCTTACCGAACACCCAAGACTTTCCCCGAAGGCTTCAACATAAAACACTGTCGGTGAGACTTTAGCTATCGCTGGGACTTCACCTCGAACTAAGCCTTTCGGCCAAGGGTCTCCTCGATATACAATAGAATGGCCTGTCGGCCAGAGATCTCCATGGGTGGTGAGAGGTTACACCAAACACAACATGTCACACCAAAGACTCCAATGTGTAACCATTCAACAAGACTTATGCAAGGTCACAGCGACCTATACAAAACATAAGGCTACAAATTTGCTCGTCGGCCAGACATAGAATATGTCACACCAACTTGGCTCCAATAGAGGTTTCAGCCTATGGGATTGAGACACATATTTCCAACATCTTCTCTCAGATCCCAAGGTTTACTTAATAGGTGTTAAGCATATAACTCCAAAATGTGTTCTTCAACCTCATAACCCATAGGCATTATCCAAACTATTCTAGGTTTTGCAGCTTCCATCAAACACTGATCAATATCAATCATGAAGCAAATAGTTTCCTTGTATTTCTCAACAATAGATGTAGGAATCCTTTCCCTGGCTTTCATTTCACTTTGAAAACTTTTGAAATAACCCCAGGTAGCAGTTTTCCTTTCTTTACTATCACCAATTTTGTACAAGACATCTCTTATTTGAATAGCTACCAATTTATCACCTTTCCATTGAACTTTTCCAACTCCTAGAACTTCATTCATGCAGTAGAAGAATAGACATAACAATAGATTACCATACTTGAAATAATTATTCTTATCCTTCTTGATTTTTCCAAGATTTTCAATTAGTTGGCTCTGGAGTAAGTCGCATAGATCATAATCTGCATTTTCTTTGACCATCTGATAAGCTGCATAGATTGCAATACTGGATACAAAGTTATCCTGGCTAGAGTGATAGATGTTTTAACCAATAACCTTAGAAGAAAATCTAACATCCACTTTGATGATGTCATTGATTGTCATGGCTCTCTTGTCAAAAACTAAACCAATTGCCTCAGTGACTGTTTGGTTCTTCACAGATTTCAAGGTCAGAAACCCACCAGATGAATTCAGACCTGTAACAGTCCTTATAGCTTCCTTTGTGATCTTGAAAGGCTGACTTAGCCACATGAACTTGGCATGCACTCGACTCAATATATACCGAACCCATTCATTTTCTTCAAACATGGGAAACTTCACAATATACGTGAATTTCTTCTCCAAAGTTTTGAATTTAGGTTTTACACAAAGATCTTCTCCTACAATGTGATTTGTGTAAAAATTCAACAACTGGGAGCTTCCTAATTCTTCAAAATTTGCATGAATGTATGCCCTAATATCTTTTATATGAAAAATACCATACGGAACGGAACAAAATGCACCTAATGGTTATATTTTGATGGATTTGAATGGATGCCATTTGAATTTTGAACAGGGTCTATCCTTAATATCAACACCCAATGGAGTAGCCATTTCCAGAATTTTCAAGTTTATGAGTTTACAGATAAAACCTTCACCAGATTAGGGTTTGATCGTCAAATCACTTTCAGACTTGAATCTCACCAAAGTTCGCTTGTAGAGCTCTCCAAACTTCTTCTTCTTGAAATGCAATGTGACAAATGGGGGATAAAAGTATCCTTTTATCATTTGCACACCTAACTTTTTATTTGCAATAAATGCTTTTTCCCTAGGTCTTTTGGATACCCTATTTTCATAAACTGTGAAATAAAATTCTTCTACGAACCTTCAACTTTGCATAAATTTCCTCCACAAGAGATCCCAAAATATTTGTAGATCATCAATGCAGTCATTGCAATCTGCCACATCCTGGTTCCAACTACCATCAAGGGTTTAAAACATTTTCTTGAGAACTCCCCCTAGGCCACAGGCCTTAAACTAATTCTCTGAGGAATTTCCAGTGCCAGATTCTGGTGTGGAATTATCTTCTACATTAGAGGCACTCTTTTTCACCCATGTCTTCTTCATTTGCTTCTTGATCTCATCCGTAGTAACTTTTCCTTTTCCCTTATCATCCTTCTACACATTTTTCCCCTTGTTTATTGGACCCTTCCTACTTCTACAAAATCTTGCAATGTGACTGGATTTGTTGCAATTGTAGCACACCACATTTCTTTGTCCAAACCAATTGTTCCATTGATTTTCTCTTGATCTACACTGGTTAGCAATATGGCCAAATCTATTGCAGACATAAAATCTAATATTTCCATTGAAAAGTTGTTTGATTATATTTCTACATTCTAACCTGGCTTTTATGACTATACTTTGACATAATTGAAGATCAATTCAAAAGAATGATGAACTAATTTGACCTATTATATGCTTCCTTGGCATTGAGCAGCCATATGACCAAATTTATTGCAAATAAAATAGTAACCATTGAACTTTTGTTAATAGGTTGTCTTATCGGATATCTTCTCTAGCTTTGCTTATCTAATTTCCTAACCTAAAATTCCTTTGACTAGATCCAGAGCTTTCTCCTTTCTCATATCCAAGACCTCGCTTGTCACTTCCAGTCCTCTGACTCTAAATTAGTTCGTCAAGCTTAGATGAGCTATTCTTGAACTTCTCCTTGAATTCATTTGCAGTAGCAAGTTCATCCCTAAGAGAAACAATCTGCTTTTCAAGTTCTTCATTGTTTCTGGATTGTTCCAATTCAAGATCCAACTAATTGAATCCACCAGTAATTCGATTGCATTCTTCAAATTTCTCTTTCAAGGAATGAGTAAGTTTCTCTTCATTCTTCTTTTTGTCTTCAATCTCCTTGGTCATCCTCATCACAATAGATTCCATCTCATGCTTTAGGACAGCATTATCTCTAGTGAGCTTTTCACATTCTTCTATCTTTTCCTTCAGGGCTTGACTCAGTTGTTCATCTTCCATGCTTTTGCTTTCTTTCTGCTTTATTTGATCACAAAGTTCCCTTCTCTTCTCCCTAGACTTGTTGATTTTCTCTTTCAATGATTGAATGAATTTCTCAACATTCATGAGGCTTGCTTGCAATTCTTGGACTTCATATTTAGACCGATCAAGATCATCTAGTGCCACCAAAATTTGGTGTTGAAGACTGCCAAAATCCATTGAATCACCTACCTGGATCTTCCCCAAGCCGTTAAACTTCTTTCAAGGAACTAGGCTCTGATATCAATTGTTGGAATCAAGGAACAATGAGAAGGGGGGTGAATCAGTGTTCTGCAAAATTTAACTTTATTAACCTAATCCTTAAGCCACTTATAACATTGAACCAAAAGAAAGATGCAACAACACAAGACAATCAACCACAACATCATAACACAAGGAATTTTTTTATATGGAAACCCTGTTAGGGGAAGAACCATGGTGGAAGTCAATCCACAATATGATTATACTCAAATATAAGCATTTGCAAATGGGAATGCACATGCATTCAAGCACACTGCCTAGAGCTCATTGCTCAAATACAAAAGGAAGACTCATTGTCTTACAAATCATTTGGATTACATCCAGAAGATTTGAACTGAGAAAATAGCATCTGTAATGCCTGATTATAGTTCTGGTTAAGCACATTTGCAGCATTCTTTACACTTTGTCTGACTTTTCTCTTGAAACTCTAACTGCTTTAATTCAGATCACAAATATTTTTTTGCACAAGTGAAACTATGCATAATCGCTCTATAATCCTTCTGACATTTGTATCTCATCATAACACACATCAACACACTTCAAAATGATACAAATAATCACTTATATATATCCACAACAAGAGATTTTAGCAACTACATGTCGGCTTTTACAAAATATAAAACATGTACAAACTGTCAACTCAATCCATAAATAATTTTCAATGTGAATCAACCAATGTTGGCCACAACATAGTGAGGACCCAAAATTACATCCTCAAACATGAAAACACTTCAAACAATTTTGCCTCGAACATCTGCAACATGCTACATTCACTTAGTTGGCCTTCTTGCATTGTTAAACAAAAAATCATCAAACTAGATCTTCTAACCTGTACACCAATCAATACGAGGCTCTATGATTCAAGGATAACTTAGATTATACATCAAAAAACCTTCCCTGAGATCCACAACACAAAATGATAACAGAAAATTGCATATGAATCAATGAACACAATTTTGTCGAATGCTCTATTCTAGCTTTAACAGTTGATCACAAAACTTCAATCTGACTTCACGTACAAGCAAATACTGAAGTGTGGATAGGATTACTGACTAGGGTTTCCATCAATGACAACACCAAATTACTTGTGCAGAGTCTCTTTCCAACAAGAATAATCTTGTATATTATAGGTTGAAGAAGAGAATGTTTATTGTTATAAATTTGAAATAGATGCATAACCAAAAACTTTCTAAGAGAAATAAGCCATAAAATTGTGAATAAATAAAACAATTAAATACTAGAGATTTCAAGAGATATGCAAATTTCAAGATGACAATATTGCATTGGGATTTCAAAGAGAATTTTCTTGAAAATTAATCATGAATGAATGAAAATATTAGATAGTGAGTTTATCTAGAACTAGGGAGAGGGCAGAGGTGGAAAATCTAACTAATAGGGAGTGACTACCAGTATTAAATAAAGTGATCAAAATAGTAAATGCCCCTGCCTTTTAGGATGATGAAACCTCAACAACCTACTCACTAATTGTTGGTGTAATTAATTATTTAATTACACTTTAGCATAAGTTTACTTAGGCATATTTTATTTCCTAGGATAATTATTATTTAATTATTATCCTTATCTTATTGAGTTGTTTTTTTGCTCAAGATAAGATTAGGGTCTTGCTTTATTGCATCATTTCCTTCTTGAAGGCTTTTGTATTATTTGTAAAACAACTACTTTCAATAATCATTATGCTGATTTTTGCTTGCACAAACTTGCTCTGAGGGTTTACAGATTTTGTTCTGAATATATGTTGCATGTGATAGGTGATTGCTTGCAAGTGATTCTTGAGGACTATGAAGTTGGTTTTTCAACTTCTACACTAATTATTTATTAATTAAGATCACTTTATTAATCTAAGAAATCTTAATAAAAGTGTAGGAGAAACTTAGGATATAGGAAAATAAATTATCCCACTAGAGGAAAATAAAAAACTACACTGACATTTGTGACCTCAAGAAATAATGGAAGAAAAAAAATGAGGATAGGTTCTATTGCAAATCATAGAGAACAAAAAGAGGAAAGATCTTGCCAAAGGGGAGTAGCTTGCAATGCAATCCTCTATGCACTTTATTGTTCACATAACAATAGTTGGTAAAATATAATAGCAGCTTGAATAATTATAATGCTCAAGATTTTATACATCTCTTGTAAGATACAGAAAAAATTTGGAAGATAATTTAGAAGAAATGCTCAATGAAATATCTAAGAAAAATGGACAACTTAGCGTAAACAAGAATCTAAGAGTAAAAGAGTGAACTAGGCTCAATATGCTTGTGAATGAGTGAGAAAGGGACAATTTAAAATATTAAAATTTAATTAGTAATAGGATTAGTTCCCACACTAAAGATAATGAGTATATTTTCTTGTGAAAACATGACATTAATTCATGTAGGATTCATTTTAGTTGTGTATGAAATTTTTCATGTGGTTTTTCATCAACTATTATTTTTTAATTTTTGGGGGATGAATTTAAAATCACATGGCTGTCTTCATGGTTTTAATAGATTCTATCAAGACTAAAATAATCATTTACTATAACATAGAAGATAAGATGAGATGTCAAAAAGATTTTAAAAATTAGAAAAAATACAAAGATTGGCATAATTGAAACTTGGATTATGGTAAAAATATGATGCAAGTGGCTAAGTGAGATCGAAAACATGCTATGAGAGAAATCGTTAAAATGAGTACAAACTTTAGAGTAGGAATTGTAAAGAGCATACATTTTTTTACTATAGTTTTTTTCCCATTTAAGTAGGCTTATGTAACCAAGTGATATAGTTTTACTAAAGTATATAAAGTACTAAAATAAAAATTACATAAATATTTAAGATTTTGGATATATAAAGGATATGTTACAACATTTTTGATTAAACAGTTTATGCTTCAAAATTATATCTACAAATAAAATGTGTAAGGACACTATATCCTACATAATAAATGTTTTAGAGAAATATCTTTCAAGAACAAGTGTTAGTACATCATAATAATCATGTATATTATCTATATAAAGACAAGTGAAAAATACACATAGAAAGGAACATCTATATAGGTATGGAAGAGAGATTCTCATATATAGATAGAAGATATACGTACATGGGGACAACGGAGAGAAAGATATTATTCTTGGGATGTCATAATCTATTCAAGTAGAAATCATAAAAAAAATGTGATGAATCACTAGGGCTAACATACTCTATTACAATATGACTAATGTAAGGGTTCAAGGTGTTGTGAGAAAAGTGGGAGAATCGTCGATTCAGACTTAAGTTGATGATTTGTATGATTCTTTGAAGATTGTTGTTGAGGAGATGTTGAAGATGAAGCAGACGTTTGAACAAAGAATTTTGACCCTAGAAGAAAAAATGGAAAGGATTATTATGAATTTGGATAAAGTCATGGTTGGGACTAAATATGTTGTGAGGTATGAGTCTAAGGGCCTATCTACTCCTATTGAGAAGGCCAAGAAAAAAATGGAGATTACTCCTGGTGAGGAAGCTGGTGTTGGTGAAAGGAAAATGGAGGAGGATGTTTCGGTTGACAAGGTTGCTAGATCGTGGAATGTTTTGATTAATGAGGTAAATGTGGTTGGGCCCGGTGTTAGAACTTGCAATAAGACCAAGATGCAGGTGGGGGTCCCTGCTAAAGATATGTTTGAATTCATGAATAATCATCAAAAAACTATGGAGAGCGACATGGAAGCTACAAATATTCTGAAGAATATGTAGTTTTGTTGTTTTTGTCCTTCTTTTTTGGCTATTGTCATGTTGATGGTTTGTTGTGTTTTGGTTGTTGTTTGCTCTATTTAGTTATCTTTCGCTTCAACTGCTCTTTTTTGTAAAGGGTTTTGGGTCCCCTTCAAAACTTGTTTACCTCTAATCAAAAACATACTCTATTACAAGGATATTCATAAAAGACTAGCTTAAGGGTCCAAAATTGTAAAAATTATATGGCACTTGGGAATTTAAAATATAAAATGATATGGATCAAGAGCCATGAAATAGCATGGCTTGGAGGCCATAAAATAAAACTATATTGCATGATTTCATTGAAAGTAGCTTGGATCAAAGGCCATAATCAAATATAAAATACTAATAGCATGATAATAATAAGAGTTTAGAGGATATTCCAACCTTAAAATGTTTGTGTAGGGACAAATACAATAATTTTAAGGAGAAGAGAGAAGTATAAATAAATAAAATATATTCATTACAAAGGAGAGATAAATTGGGAATAAAATATTTTCATTTTAGAGGAAGCTATAAAAATAGGAATAAAATATGTGTTGCATTCTAATCCTTTTAATCTTGGAAGTTAGAGAATCATGAAAGAATTTTTTTCCTTAATCTCATATGTACAATAATTTATAAGAAAACATTCCAAATAAGAGAAGTGTAACATGTTTTGGGTAGAAGGTAAGGATAAGAAATAATCCCTAAAATAGAAGAAATAAGGAGTTATTCTTCACTCAAGGTAAGGTCAAGGAGATGGAGACTATGTTTGCAAAAGAAATAATAGTCCAACCAATACTATGCTCCTAGAATGATAGAGGAACATAACAATGTCACATAGAAAACAAAACATCATTAAAATATATTCATAAAGGGACATCCATAATTTAAGTTCATTATTAATTTTATCATATGTATAACTATATAGATGAATTATAATTACCTCCCCAACATGAAAAAGAGAAAATAATGAGACATTTTTCTACTTGGTAAAAAATATTGTATACAGGAAGAAGATAAAACCTTTTTGAATTGTCCCCAAGTAAACTAAGAAAAACACATATAAAGAAAATACTAGGTTATCCTAACATATTTGGGTCAATATGAAGGAGGTTTTTTATGTCTTGATTCCTTGAACCATTTCCAAAATATATTAGGGTAGAGAGAAATGCACATAGTAATAATGATAGAGATAAATAGAACAATGGAACAATGTGGTGTTCTGTAGGTATCCATGCACTTACAAGAATTACATGGGTCAAGGATAAACTAACAAAAAAATAAAGAAAAACAAACCTCAATACTAAAAACACATCCAATAAATCATCATTCTCTGATGAATCAAAATTATATCTATCATGTGGTGCTATAGGATTTTTAGGTTTTATTAGAGTGAATGAAGGAGGTAGAGAATGAATATTAATCAATGTTGCATCAGTATTATGGGGTTAAGAAGGGTTCCTGATGCAAGAGCATCTATCAAAACACCATTTCTCTCAAGGAACTTCTATCCCAAACACAATTGAGAAGGTCACTTTGAAAATTCATCAAGAACTCTTTATTCATTTCACCAAATTCACTTCTTTACTCAACAAACTGTTGGCAAAATAACGACATACAACTGAGAGGGGGGGTGAATCAGTTGTCACAGGATATTTAAACTTTTCAAACTTTACTTAACTTAATCTTAGATCTGATGAATGAATAATAAACCACAAACAATCAGCACATTACAAACATAGAGAACACCAAGATTTTTTTTACGTGGAAACCCTATTAGGGGAAAAACCACAGTGGATGTTAGTCCACAATATTATACCCTATTAAAAGTATAAAGAAAAATAATGGGAATGCACATGCATTTAGGCACACTTCATAGAGTTCATTGCTCAAATACAAGAAGGCTCACTGCCCAACAATACACAGCAAAACAAGCCTAATTATAGTTCCAGTTCAGCATAGAAAACCTTCTTCACACTTTGCTCAAACTTCTTCTCACTCTACTCTGCATTCGAATGATTAGAACACTATTCACACATCTGCACTTTCTCTGGCATACATTCACTCTTATGTACACACTAACTTCACTCAAACAATCACCCTTATATATCCGCAACATGAAATTACATCAACAACCTTGTCAGCCAAAAAATATAAAACATATTTACAATGTCGGCCCAAATTTACAAATAAATTTTCAATGTAGATCAAACGACGTCTGCTAATATTATGATGCGATCTAAAACAATATCTTCGAGCACGCCAAACATTCAAATTTAAACCTTCAAGGATCTGCAACACATTACAACCATCATGTTGGCAAAGAACATGATAACCTGATCATACCAAGAAAAATCTCTAATCACGAGCACACCGATCAACGTGGGCATACAACAAGGATAGAGAATGATCTAGAAGCACCCACAAACAACAAGAACTAATAGAGAATCATCTGCAGCAACAGAAATTACCATAATCACATAAACTTCAATCAGGAACACTGACATAAGCCATAGAAATATTGTCAGAACACAACTGTTCATAGCACGATCAAATATTCACACAAACCTCTAAAACTGTTGGTAGATGATCTAGATACTCTCATAAATAAACCCTTTAGTCCACAACAACTGATCTTCAACATATAGAACAAAACACCTTCATGACCTTCATTGTTCCACTGGCAGCCTGTAACTCTTCTTTTAACAATTTTCTCAATATCCTCAATATATACGGCCTTCAATACAATAATGCTAATAGTGTTGACATCAATGAAAACCATGTATTAGCAACACAACCACAGCATCCAACAATCTCCCCCTTTGGCATTGATGGAAACACATGATGTGAAAATACCATCAACACAAGTACACTTGCTCTCCCTTCAGTTCTGACTCTTCTCCTCCTAAAAATATTTTTCACATTTCTCTTCTCCCTCTTTGACATCAATGGAAAAGATAAGCATTATCTTCCCACATACAAGCTCTGAACCACATATCTGCACATCTAACTACTCCCCTTGAGTAGCAGCCACGAGAACATCAATTTGGATTAGGAAATATCTATGAAGCACACGGATTGATGCAAATAAATGCATCTCTAGTTCATATCAGGAGGGGTAATCACCCCTAGCATCCCTTTGAGATACTCAAAATTATCCTTCAGCAACGGCTTAGTGAAAATATATACAACCTGTTCTTTGGTAGGAACATACTCCAGTCTAACTTCTTTCTCATTCACTTTCTCCCTCAAAAAGTGAAACTTGATCGATATATGCTTGGTCTTACAGTGTAGCACCGGATTCTTTGATATGTTAATTGCACTTGAGTTGTCATAGTATATGGCAATAGGTTCATCATATACTACTCTAATATCTTTTAGCATCTACTTCATCCACATCACTTGAGTACAGTTATTTGCAGCAACAATATACTTTGCCTCAATAGTAGATAGAGAAATAGAATTCTATTTTTTGCTCAACCAAGACACCAGCTTCTTCCCTAGGAAGAAGGCACCACCACTAGTACTCTTCCTATCATCAACATCTCCTACCCAATCCGCATCAGTATATGCATTCAAAGTAAGATCATCATCCTTAGGATACAAAAGCCCAAAATCAACTGTTCCTTTTAGATATCTAAAGATTCTCTTTACTGCAGTCACATGAGATTCTTTCGGACCAGCCTAAAATCTAGAAACTATACATACAACATTCATAATGTTTGGTCTAGTTTGAGTTAAATAGAGAAATCCACCAATCATTGACCTATATCTTATTTGATTTTCCTTGGGAGAATCATCATTTTGATTTAACTTGCATTTGGTCACCATGGGAGTACCAATAGGTTTTGAGTCTTCCATGCCAAACTTCTTCAGCAACTCTCTCACATATTTGGATTGAGATATGAAAATTCCCTTGTTTAACTGAGTAACTTGTAATCCCAGAAAGAACATCTCTCCAATCATGCTCGTTTCAAATTCACTCTTCATTTCATCAACAAACTTCATACATAGATTGTCATTTCCTCCAAAAATAATGTCATCAACAAAGACCTCAATAATCAACTCTTTGTCATGATCCAATTTGAAATACAAGTTGTTGTCAGTAGTACCTTTATTGAATCCAAGTTTTAGTAAGTATTTGTCCAGTCTAGAATACCAGGCTTTGGGGGCTTGCTTGAGTTCATATAGAGCTTTCTTCCATCGGAAAATGATGTTTTCCTTATCAGTCAGTTGAAATCCATCTGGTATTTCAATATATACTTCTTCTTCTAGCTCACCATTCAAAAAAGTTGACTTCACATCCATTTGATAGACTTTATAGTTCTTATATGCAGCATAAGCAAGAAATAATCTAACAGCTTCAATTTAGGTAATAGGGGCAAAGGTTTCTTCAAAATAGATACCTTCCATTTGTGAATACCCTTTACATACTAGTCTTGCTTTATTCTGAACCACTTCACCTTGTTCATTTAGCTTATTCTAAAATACCCATTTAGTAGCAATCACATTTTTGTCTTTAGGTCTGGGAAAAAGTATCCATGTATCATTCTTTTCAATCTACATCAGTTCTTCTTTCATAGCTTCCATGCAGTGTTCATCATTGCAAGCTTCATTGACATCTTTAGGCTCAATCTTGGATATCAAGCAATACTATTCTGCAATCTTTCTTCTAGTTTGCACACCTTTAGTCTTATCTCCTATAATTTGATTTTCAAAATGATTTAGCTTCACATACCTTGGAACTTTGGGACTCTCTCAAGCTTCTGGTTCTTCTATTCTTTCTTCTACACTTGCACTTATCTCTCCTTCCTGACTTACTTGATTTACGGGAACAAATTGAAGTTGTTTTACTGGAACATATGGCACAATTTGAAGTTCATTCTGCGTCTGAACATTCTTCCCTTTGTTTGTATTGTCTTCCTAGTCATCTGAATCATATCCACAATATTTGGATGATCTAGCAGAATCCTCATCAACTCTGACATTTACACTCTCAACCATTTTTCTTAATCTTTTGTTATAGCACCGGTAGGCCTTGCTTTGAGTAGAGTAACATAGAAATATTCCTTCATCGCTTCTTACATCAAACTTTCCTATATCATCATCTCTCTTGATATAACACTTGCTTCCAAAGATCTTGAAATATCTAACAGTAGGCTTATAACCAAACCATAGTTCAAAAGGAGTTTTACTAGAATTACTATTGACATTTACCCAGTTCAAAGTGTACACATCAGTGCTTACAACTTCACTTCAATAGATATGAGGCACATTTCCTTCTATCATCATTGTTCTAGCAACATCCAGAATTATTTTGTTCTTTCTTTCTGCAACTCCATTCTATTGAGGGGTTCGGGGAGCAGATAACTATCTTCTTCCATTCCATTCCTCTCTTACAAAATAATTAGAACTCCCCTGAGGTGAATCACCACCACCAATTTTTAAGCATTTTATTTTCATACCTTTCTCATTTTCTTCGCCATGGCCTTTAAAACTTTTGAACTTTTTCTAATGCTTTACATTTTTCTTTTAAGAAAAGCAACCCATACTATCTTAGGAATAACTCATCAATAAGCAAATATAAAGCACTCTCATGAAGAATTTTGACTCTAGAGGGACCAGCATAGATTAGTATGTACCAGCTCCAGAATCCATTTGAATGATGTTTTTGCTCCTCAAAAGAAACTCTAGTCTATTCTCCTATCCTCACATTCCCTTGGGTGCATCAGGTTAGCGGGATTTACTAGCTTAGGTAGATCTCTTACTGCTTGAGTGGAACTTAATTTAACAATGTTATCAAAATTAATATGACACAGCCTCCTATGCCATAAATAGCTTTCATCTACTTAAGCAATTAAACAACTTTCACTAGAAACATTCAAGTGAAAAATATTACCTTATGTCTTTTTACCTTAAGCAATTACTTTTCCAGATCTTCCAAGTATCCTGCATCTTCCATCTTTGAACTGAAGATCATAACCCTTGTCCACCATCTGTCCAACACTCAACAAGTTGTGCTTCAAGCCTTCAACATAAAGAATTTCATCAGTGTTATGCTTACCACCAATACAAATAGATCCTTTTCCATGAATCACACCAGGATTGTTATCTCCAAATCTTACAACCCCACCATCATACTTCTCAAGACTTACAAATTTTCTTTTGTCACCAGTCATATGATGTGAGAAAAAACTATCAATAACCCACTCATATTTTTCTTCAATTTGGGCTACAAGAGCTTTCTCAACTTTAGCAGATTCAGTAGCCACCAAGCCATTTTCCTTGATAGCAAGGAATGCCTCATTCATCTTCTATTTCCATTATCTTTATCAAACTTCCATCATCACCTACTCTTTCCCTAAATATAGTAACATTTCTTTTGAATCTAGATTTGCTAGGCTTGGATTCAGGAACTCTTTCGTGACACCTTTATGTAAAATGACCTCGCTTTACTACTACAAGAAAAACATTTAATAGGCAAATAATTCCTTTATACTTAATACCTTGTAATCGCCTTCTTTCTTCTACAATTAGCCTAACCTACCACTCTTCTTCATCTTCAAGTTGTTTCATTTCTTCCTCATACTTGAATGTCTTTCTGGAACACTCTCCCAGATCATATCTTTGGTTGTTTATTTTGGATATAGTAGCCTTAAATGTAGTTTCAGTCTTAGGAATAGATTCACCAAATTCACTCAACTCAAAGGCAGCAAGTTTACTAATCAGTGTACCTCTTGTCATAGTTGTCAATGATTTGGTTTCTTCAATAGCATGAGCCTTTCCTTTGTAAGAGGGAGGTAATGATCTAAGCACTTTAGCTACAATTTATTCCTCATCCAGGGTACCACCGGCACATCTAATACCCATTTTTAGTTCATTTAATCTGCATAAAAGAATAAATATTTTTATCTTCACCCATTTTTCAAATTTTCATACTTTCCTTTCAAACTGTGTAACTTAGCCATCTTCACATGTACATCTCCTTCATACAAAGTTTCCAGCTTTGTCCAAATCTCATGATTTGTCTTCAGACCTATCACATTTTTCATTTCTGAATCTATCAGAGCACTCAACAAAGCTTCCATAGCCCTAACATTATTCTCAGCCTCTTTAATATCATCAGCAGTGGAAGGACCATTCTAAGGAATAACATATGGATTCTTTGTAATCTTCCAGAAGGGTTCTCCAATACACCTCAAATGACACTCCATCCTAGCTTCCATAATGAGTAGTTTGGTTCCATCAAATCTAGGGTTGTCCTTCTTGTATGATGTCATCCTGTATCACCTCAAGATTTTAAACTTTAGAGGAACCCATTTAATACCAATTGTTGGAAAAACAAGGATAGGTAACTCCAGAGGGGTGAATCAAATTTTGTCAAGTATAATATTTAAACTTTTCAAACTTAACTTAATCTTAGATCTGATGAATGAATAATAAACCACAAACAATCAGCACATCAGAAACACAGAGAACACCAATATTTTTTTACGTGGAAACCCTGTTAGGGGAAAAACCATGGTGGATGTTAGTCCACAATATTATACCCTATTAAAAGTATAAAGAAAAATAATGGGAATCCACATACATTCAAGCACACTACCTAGAGTTCACTGCTCAAATACAAGAGGTCTCACTTCCCAACAATACAACAGCAAAATGGATTAGATCCATAGGGTATGAACTGAGAAAATAGCTTCTACACAAGATTGATTACAATTCCAATTAAGCACAAAAAACCTTCTTCACACTTCGCTCAAACTTCTTCTCACTCTGCTCTACAATCGAATGATTAGAACACTATTCACACATCTACATTTTCTCTGGCATACATTCGCTCTTATGCACACACTAACTTCGCTCAAACAATCACTCTTATATATCTGCAACATGAAATTACATCAACAACCTTGTCGGCCAAAAAATATAAAACATATTTACAATGTGGGCCCAAATTTACAAATAAATTTTCAATGTGGACCAAACACCATCGGCTAATATTATGATGCGACCTAAAACAATACCTTTGAGTGTGCCAAACATTCAAATTTAAATCTTCAAGGATTCACAACACGTTACAACCATCATGTCAGCCAAGAACATGAAAACCTGATCACACTGATCAACACAGATAGAGAATGGTCTAGAAGCACCCACAAACAACAAGAACTAATATAGAGAATCATCTACAGCAACAGAAATTACCAAAAAACATAAACTTCAATAAGGAACACTAATAGAACCCACAGAAATACTGTCAGAACACAATTGTTCATAGCACGATCAAATCTTCACGCAGGCCTCTGAAACTTCCGGTAGATGATCTAAATACTCTCAACAATAAACCCTTTAGTCCACAGCAACTGATCTTCAACATACAAAACAAAACACCTTCCTTCAAGACCTCTTCTACCAATTCCACTGGTAGTTCCCGCAACTCTCTTTTAACACTGAACCTAATGTAATCATCCATTTCTCTCCAAAACAACATACCACATCATCATCAGACTTAAACATAACTTATTCAACACCCAATTAATTGTACCCATTCAATGACTCCATTAGAAATTTTGAATAAATCCATACACTATTCATCCATCTTACCACTCTTGTCAAATTGATTCAATTTGGGAAAAAAGGAAACATTCACTCTATCTCACTTCCAAGCTCTCAACAAACCTGCCATTACTTTCATCCACATTATTTAGACTAAAACAAAGCAATTATCAAACCAGGGAATTATGTCTCTATCCATTCTTTCACCATGCATTATATTTTTCCTAGATCTATGCAATTCACTCCATAATGACACAAAACCATTTATTCTTACCTTCAAGCTATCATCAGTCATTCCAAGACACAGTATTCATCATCATTTTGGTTGAAACTAACCAAGAACTTATTCACTTAACACTGTTTTATCTGTTTCTTTGATTTTAGTAGTCAAAACTTCATCTTTCTCATTGGAGTCACATTTTCAAAACATTCAAAACAACACACACTTCATTCTAAACTTTCCCAAGGCATTAAGACTTCTTTGAAAACTTCAATAAATCAGTTACCAAGCATTTATAATCACTTATTTCACTGTTTTATCAAATTCAATGTTTTTACCATTCTAACCCCATATTCCTTGTAGCATTGCCTTATAACAAAAGTGGGTATATAAAATAATTCTTATTGAAACTCCTTGAACCACACACTTCATTAGGAACCCATTTCAGTCCATTTTAACATTCTTCAAGAATTTTAGCACTTGCTTTAGAAAATATGTGAAGACCAATAGGTTGTCCATAGGAAATTACACCCGATTAGCCCAAATTTACACATGAAGTGGTCTTTAATCTTCACCAAAACACTAAATGTCCTCAAACAGTCTTTTATCCACTCACAAAACTTAAGATTCATCAATTTTCAGAGGCTGAAAAACTCAAATAGGTGTTATTCTACAAAACCCTTAATCATAGGCTTTCCAACACAAAATGTATGAGGGTTTATTGAAAGTGTATGTTGTAAACCTTAAAATTACCTACCATGTCTTCAAACATGGTTTATTACGTTTGTCTGAGCTTATTCTTCCAACACCAAGCCTGTATACATGTTGGTTCTCCATTATCATACTTGTATCTATCAACTTTAAGAAGAAAAATCACAAAAATTATGTTAAGAGTGGCATCAAACTTTATAAACTTGACTCCCCTATTCCTGTGCACACATAAATCACTTCAACATACTAAAAACTTCCTAAACATTCCATCCCACCAATATTCTAAACCTACATTGGTGGGATGGTGAAATTCAATGCTTATAAGACTCTCAAACCCTTGACTGGGTTTTTAGGCTGATCACAAAATTGTCTTCTAAAACTAATGGAAAACTCTTCAAAACACCACTAGATGATTGTTAATACCCTACACAAAAGTAAACAAACAAATATACAGCCATACAAGATCTAGATTGAAGAATATATCACTGTAAAAATAGGAACAAGGAACTTTATAAATTAATATGACTCAAGAATACAAAAATCTAATGAGTTGCTCGCATTCTACAAGCTTTATAGATGTTTCCTTAACCATAATTCACTGTCCCATCCCTCCTGTCCCTATCCCACACCTGCACCATTCCCTGCCTGTCTAATGACTCACTTCAGGCTCAGCTGACTCCTCATAAGACCTTTTTACAATGTTTTAACATGAAAAATTCATTTTTGTAAATTGGCCTATTGAAGGCATTTCTCTTAGGAGTAAGTGTGCTCCCGCACTCATACAACTAACTAACAACAAAATTTTCCCAAGTCCCTTTGAAACATATCAACTTTGTAAAAATTCAAATTTTCCTTGACTTCTTTTTACTCCTCAATCTTGGTTGTAATCTTTTGTCTCTAACTCTATCTTTATTCCCGACGGATCTTATGACGATCTTTATCTGGAGTTCTTTCCTTATTACCGTTCAATCTTCGTGCTGATTACAGATCATCTTTGGTTTTTACCGGACTGACGCCTCAACTGTTGATATTAAGACTATCCTTTAACTTATTAATCTATCCTGACTCTCGACGACACCCTTTTATCTTCTTTAATCTACCTTTGATATGATTTTCGTTGTTCTGGCGGCTTCATAATTTTGTATCCGACTGTTATTATCGTGATCACAACATTAACTTCAAGAACTTCCTGTTCCCCATCAGGTTTCCTCCTAGTCTTTTGGCAACCATCAACCAAGTTCTTTCTTAACCTGCACAAACACTAAACTCTCTATGCAGCTTAGATGGATCAAGCACCTGCAACCAAACTCAACAAACTATCAGCAAACCAACTATCAGCAACACCTTAACCACTTATTAGAATCAACTAGCTCTAATACCAATTGATGCAAGAGAATCTATCAAAACACCATTTCTCTCAAGGAACTTTTGTCCCAAACACAATTGAGAAGGTCACTTTGCAAATTCATTAAGAACTCTTTATTCATTTCACCATATTCACTTCTTTACTCAACAAATCCCTTGGCCAACCACAAAGAAAACAATCATCCATTTCTCCAAAATAGCATACCACATCATCATCGGACTTAAACATAACTTATTCAACACCCAATTGACTGTACCCATTCAATGACTCCATTCAAAATTCTGAATCAATCCATACTTACACTATTCATCCATCTTACCACTCTTGTCAACTTGATTCAATTTAGGAAAAAAGGAAAAATTCACTCTATCTCACTTCCAAGCTCTCAACAAACCTTCCATTACTTTCATCCACATTATTTAGACTGAAACAAAGCAATTATCATACCAAGAAATTCTATCTCTATCCATTCTTTCACCATGCATTATATTTTGTCCATCTATGCAATTCTCCACAATGACAAAAAAACCATGTATTCTTACCTTCAAGCTATCATCAATCATTCCAAGACACAACATTCATCATCACTTTGGTTGAAACTAACCAATAACTTATTCACTTAACACTGTTTTAGTCGTTTCTTTGATTTTAGCAGTCAAAACTTCATCTTGCTCATTGGAGTCACATTGTCAAAACATTCAAATCAACACACACTTCATTCTAAACTTTTCCAAGGCATTAAGACTTCTTTGACAACTTCAATAAATCAGTTACCAAACATTTATAATCACTTATTTCTTTGTTTTATCAGATTCACTATTTTTACCATTCTAACCCCATATTCCTTGTAGCACTGCCTTATAACAAAAGTGGGTATATAAAACAATTCTTATTGAAACTCCTTGAACCACACACTTCATTAGGAACCCATTTCAGTCCATTTTAACATTCTTCAAGAATTTTAGCACTTGCTTTAGAAAATATGTGAAGACCAATAGGTTGTCCGTAGGAAATTACACCCGATTAGCCCAAATTTACACATGAAGTGGTCTTTAATCTTCACCAAAACACTAAATGTCGTCAAACAGTCTTTTATCCACTAACAAAACTTAAGATTCATCAATTTTCAGAGGCTGAAAAACTCAAATAGGTGTTATTCTACAAAACCCTTAATCGTAGGCTTTCCAACACAAAATGTATGAGGGTTTATTGAAAGTGTATGTTGTAAACCTTAAAATTACCTACCATGTCTTCAAACATGGTTTTTTATGTTTGTCCGAGCTTATTTTTCCAACACCAAGCCTGTATACATGTTGGTTCTCCATTATCATACTTGTATCTATCAACTTCAAGAAGAAAAATCACAAAAATTATGTTAAGAGCAGCATCAAAATTTATAAACTTGACTCTCCTATTCCTGTGCACACATAAATCACTTCAACATACTAAAAACTTCCTAAACATTCCATCCCACCAATATTCTAAACCTACATTGGTGGGATGGTGAAATTCAATGCTTATAAGACCCTCAAACCCTTGACTGGGCTTTTAGGTTGATCACAAAATTTGTCTTCTAAAACTGATGGAAAACTCTTCAAAACACCACTGGATGATTGTTAATTCCCTACACAAAAGTAAACAAACAAATATTCAACTATACAAGATCTGGATTCAAGAATATATCATTGTAAAAATAGGAACAAGTAACTTTATTTATTAATATGACTCAAGAATACAAAAACCTAATGAGTTGCTCACCTTCTACAAGCTTTATAGATGTTTCCTTAACCATAACTAACTTTACAAATGCCTACATCAACCGATCCCTTCATTTTTCCCTCTTTGTCTTTTCATATTCTTGTTTTTTGCTCTTTTTTTACATTTTTACATATTTGGCAACTTTTGCATTTTTTCAAAAAAATTACATTTTCCCTTATTTTAACCTCCTAGAGACCTATTGATGACCCATTTATATTGGTATTGACCCTTACAAGACCTTTTACAATGTTTTTACACAGAAAATTCATTTTTTTGTAAATTGGCCTATTGAAGCATTTTGTGAGCAAGGTGCTCCTGCACCAATTCCTAGAAAATTTAGGAGCATAAAATAGAATCAAATTAATAGTTTCAATCACTACAGTGAAGTAGATAGGAGCAAGATTTAGTGTAGAAAATTATGGAAGATCAATAACTACAACCAACAATGTGAGGTGCCTTCTCAAATCTAGAAGAAAAAACAAGACTAGGATCCATGGTATTACAAATAGATGTGGACATGATAGAATCTAGAGAGTACTATGATCCAACACATTAAAAAAAATTATATGTAGGTAGTATTGAGATGTCATAGGGGGTTATAAGAGTATTTTTTGGTTGATGGTGGGGAGGAATTTGATGGGGTTTATATTTATATTTAATATTGGGAAAGGGTACAATTTTAAGGCTAGAGGGTCAAAGTATGTTTGGGAAGGAGGATTATTATGGTTCTCATAAAGAAAATAACATCATGGAGGAGGAGTGTGGGAACTAAGAATAAATAATGTAATACAGGTCATTATGGGATTGAGATATTTGGAAGTATATGGGATGATTGGAGTAGCTTGAAAAGTTGAAAAGGAGGGGGGAGGAGAATAATTGAGAGGGTAGAATATCTCAACCACTCTCATTTATCTTCATTTTTTTATAAGAGAATAGCCTTTAGGTGACATGAATAGGCTAAGATTAAGATGGAATTTTGGTGTTTATCCTATTTTTAATATTTTTCTAAGGCGAAGGTTTGTATAGGTTAGTAATCTAACAAAGAGTATAAATGAGTTGAGGATAGGTGAGGGTGAAATTATTAATGGTGAAATTATCGGGATTAGAGAGGTTGATAGGTATAGGAGGAAATGGTGAAAATATTGGTGAGAAATGGGAAATTTATGCATTAATGTATGATGGAGGAAATATCCTCTATCACCTCAAACCAAGGGTAAATTAGGAGAAGGAAAAGGTGTTCACTAGAAGGGATGATATGATGTACATTCCAATTTACTTGGGTTCTACATAAAAATAGAGGATGTAAAAATTAATACTATAAGTAGGGATTTGATGCAGTATAGGGGTGATAAACCATTCAATATGTAAATCAAGTTGATATCAACCAGAATCCAAAGCAAAATCAGATAATTTCCTCAAAATTCAACTCTTAACCATGCTTTCCCTTGTAGCAAATGCAACCCGGTTTAAGAGATTTTTCAACTAAAAGTTCCAAGAAACTTCACAAACTAATTAGTGATCAAGATACCCTTTTTAGAATTACACAACATATGTGAAAACCACCATTAACTCCTTTGGACCAAATCTGAGAACCAATAACATACCTCTATCATAGGCTAGTGAATTAGCCCTCTTTTACAAAGAGAGTGCCACCTATTCACCTGTTCTTCACCCAATCACCTTGGAAAGTCTTTTATTATGTCACAAAACAACAGATTTCAAGATTATTTTTCACATTTAAGGCCTTCATAATGCTACTCTAGAAAACCCTCACTTTACCATGCAAAGGCATAGGGTTTATAGGAAATTGCACCTTCAGGGCTTACCCAATCAAACAAATTCTTACACCTTCCAAATCACCTGCACAAACTCACCAACCCTTCACAAGACCAGTCCCTTCAATGTTTTCCCAAACCCATGCTTAGGTTTCTCATTTTCACAAGGAAATAGCATTGCCCAGCACTAAGGCATCATGCCATCACCATCCTATTGACTCTCCTTGCTTCCTAATGCATTATAACATATATCCTAACATGATACAAGTCAATCCACTGAGCCATAGGACCAAACAGTAGGTGGATTGAC
>VDFB02158457.1:0-25375 GCA_007258455.2 Sequoia sempervirens | reverse complement strand
ACTCAACAATGAGCAACTTTCTAAGTCATTTCCAAAAAAAGTCTTCTTTAGTGAATATTCCGTATATGCTTCTTTCAAAAAATTGCACAAATATATAGTCTATTTTTCATATCCTTGAGCTCTCTATCCTGATGATGGATCACAGAGTGTGATCCAAAACGTTGATTCAAAAAGCTTACACACAATCGAATCTATAAATAACTACTAATATTTTTATAGATTGTGGAAATTTAATAGCATAGATATAGAAGTCAATCAAAATAGAATTTTAATATTGCAAGTTGAAGTGTTTTCTAAACAATTTTATAAAAATTTAAAGAAAAAAGAATTTTTATTAAAAAATGGATGGGTACACATTTTCATTGCTTATCATTTTCTATTCTATTTTATAAATATAATCAATCAAAATAAATTTTTAATATTAGAAGTTAAGTATTTTTTCTAAGTAACTTTCTATCAATATTTTTTAGAAAATTATCACTTTGTTTAATTTCAAATATTATAAAATAAAAAGAAACATTTTATAGAAAAGATAATATATAACTTTGACATATCTTGTGATGATATCTAATGACTAGATATGCTTAAGAAAATGTCATGAGAATGACTTTTAATTTTCTAATTTATACATAGAAATTGTGCAAGATCAATAGTAGCTAACATACATTCATCTTATTGAGAAAAATAATTATCTATATTTGCCTATATTAAGCAAGGGAATATTTGCATGGTCACAACCTTATATATTTCAAACACCAAACAAGCACATAAAGCCTTCAAAGTCTCTTCAACACCTCTAAAATGAAACAAAATGAAAATCAAGAATCAATACATGAATATTTGTTAATGCTAAAGTTAAAAATAGAACGCATAAATAAAGGGATCATAAAAGAATAAAGCACTAAAATAATATATGGTATTCATTTAATAAATGTGATGAGAGTACAAACCTTAAACTCTTTAAAATGTGAAAAATTCAAATTATATTTATCGTTTAAAATTGCATCAATGATGTTACTTACACTAAATATTTGTGATGAATATTAAAACAAATGCTTTTAAAATTTACAATTTTCAAAATATATTGTTTGTATATATTTATAACCTCCAAATTAAGCTATTAAATACAACCAAAATTAACAAAAGCATGTCATCGACCATCAATTTCTAGGCCTAAGTACTATTAATTTATAATTTTCAAATGATGATATTTAAATTAGAAAAAAAATATAGTGAAATTCTTTAATTTTTTGAACATAAATACATGAGTAGATTACTACAGAGAACAAAATTCTAAGGATGAAAAATAATTAATCATTTCAAAAATGCTACCAAAAAAAACTCCTAATGCCTGTTGCGGCCTGCCAAAAGGCTTGGCTATGAAGCCCAGTGGACGAGAACGCTAGGGCTTCACTTTTTTTTGCAGAATCAAGGGCGAAACATGGAGCACCAAGGCTGGGATCACCAAAAAAATCATGTCGTTGCTAATAATCAGCCCTTATGCCATGTTGAGGAGTCATTGGTGGTGAGAATGAAGGCGAACAAAGCTCAAAAGGAGGGGTCTACGATGGCTGCCTAGTCACAGATGGGTGCTTGCAATCAAGAACATGGGGTAGACACCCAGTGTACGAACCATATGCAAGGTACTAACAAACTTCATAAGGATCTAGCGTTAATTCCTTCCTAGAAACCTACATGAGATAAATGTTGCTCCAGAGAAATCAACAAAGATGGCTTTGGATAAGGGGGCTATCCAAACTCCCAGCTGCCTCGACTTCGACAACTAGGGTTTTTCCTGGCAACAATGCATGAAGGGACTGTAGTGGGCATGAGGCAATCTTTCCAGGGTACTGCCAATTGAATGTGGGGTGGCATCACTCTGAGGCGCTGGGGAGGAATACGAGAGACGCTATGTCGGAGGATTTTGACCCTCCTGTGCAAAAATCGGAGCCGATACACAATGGACATGGACTGAGACAGATGGGTGGGTGCGTGGAAGGAAGGCTTCACTCCTCATCTGACGATTGCAATCAGCATTGGCGACCTTTTCCTGGGGCGATGAGGATGGTAGATCATGCACAGGATGAGGCTAATAATGGATGCAAACCACCGATTCGACCTCTCTAATGGGTTGAGATCTTCCCAACATTGTGCTTTGGAAAGGAAATCTATAACGAGGTGATGGAGAATGAAGCATATTTTGTCATGCTAGGTTTGATCAGGCAGTTCAGGGGGTACTGGCCGAGTCTGGCTACTTTGCTCCAATGGATCACAGACACATGGTGCCCCATCTTGGAGGGGGATGTCGAAATTCATCCCTGCTCAAGGAGGATTTTTGTGGTTGTCTTCGATGATATTAGAGACATGAATGTAATTTTATGTGATCACTAGTGGTTCTATGAACAACATTTGCTTATGCTGAAACTGTGGCATCCATCTTTCAATCCCACTATTGAATCCTTTGAGGCTGCTTTAATTTCCTCCCTTTGCAATTTTGGTTTGAATCCTATTTTGAAGCCATTGGTAATGCGCTAGGGAAATTTTTGGGGGTGGATGAGGGCTCATTGAATTACCCACACACTACCTATGCTTGTATTTTGGTGGATTTAGACACATCTAAAGCACTTCTGACAAATATCTCTTTAAAAACTATAGTGGGGTGTTGGAATCAGCTTATAGATTATGAGGGTTTACCTTTTCGCTGTCGTAGATGCTTCAACACAAGACATATTTTTGTCCATTGTGCAAAGTGGAGAGTTGATAGCCAAGCCACTTGGTGGAAAGATGTTTCACCACAATATTATACCATGGAAAAGGAGGATTCATGCCAGGATGGGGAAATCGACAATATTGCCCTAACCAATGGGGGTTGTAGGCAAAATGCTTCACCAAGAAAATCACAACCACACATGGTAGCCAAGAATGGCTCTCCTCCTCGGGGGAAATCTACCCCATTGTAATGAAATGAGGTACAAAAGGGAAAATTTGTTGATCTAGAGGACATAGTTGAATCTCCTCCAGTGGTTTGAGACAACGTTAAGGCGGCTAAAACTTCTAAAACAAACATGGTGGGGGAAATTTTGTCAAATAGTTCAGACATAGTGTCTCCAGGGGGAGGTCAAACAAATAAAAAAGAAAAGGACAAATATGGCGACATGCGAAAGCAAAACTAGACAAAGGTGAAAAGAAAAAAGAAGAGGATTGAGGTGAAATCCAACATGCATCTCCGCTCCCAATCTAAATGTGGAGGAAATGTGCAAGTGGGTAATTGGTGTGGGGTTGTGCCTAGTGTGGTTCCTCTATGAAATAGGAAGTTAGAAGGTGTAGATTGCAACCGAGCTAATGTTTATATCAATGTATGTGCAATATAGGTGGTGGGTTGAATAGGCTAGTATTAGACTGGGCATTCAAAATGAAAACTCTCTCAAAGTAATTTTTTGATGATCAATATAATGGGTGCTGCCCCTTAGCAGCTATTTAACTATAAAAAAAACTATAAGGATGAAAAGAAAATATTTAACACTTATCCCCATTTCTTTTGGGCCCACTTTTATCTGTTATCACTAATACAATAGCTTATTCTAAATGGTGTATTTATGTGCAAGAGTTGGTGATCTAAAAAAATGGGTCAAGTTGGAGAATTATTAGGGTCTTGGTTGTCATTATTAATCTTTGGATTATATGGGTCATCTCTAACAATATTTGAAACAAAGTCACATTCCTCAAATCCACCTAGAAATCTAAGCTTGTTAAGATTTCATCTTTGTATAGGTAGTGATCATATGTTCACCCCACTATTTTAGCCATCATGACAATATTTTCAAAAATAGAAAAAATATTATTGATAGAATTAAAGAACTCATCATTATGCAAACAACATATGGAATATGAATTGCTTAAGTAGTTCAAATCCTCTTTTAATGGGGATTGTAGGAGTTGATAGTGAGCTCCCATAGTCTAGGATCACCTGCAAAAAGAAAACTTCCACAAGAGAGTATGAAAAGAGAATAGCTTTCTTTATTATGGATGCAACAATGATACAACTTGATCAATAATGGATTGATCCCCTATAATACAAATGTACAAGAGGCCTTGCTTATAGGGAAGGTTAGAGATAGGATTAGACAAGATCATGACAAGTGTCTTAATCCTATGATATAAGATAACTAATATTTTTAAATGACCTAAGACACAAGAATTAAATGACATAAGATAAGATCTTATGACACTGAGACTTCTAGAAAGATTCCTAAGACCTTCATAAAATTAACATGTGAATATGACCTACTAGGTGAACTAGTTAGGTAAAACACCTTATTCAAAAGAATAGGGATGATCTTCCATTCTTGATGTGTGGGAGGTTAAAGGAGAGCCATAGGCTTCATGAGAAAATAGTTGGAATCTTATTTAAAGCATAGAGGAGTTGTAAAAATTATTGCAAGCCTTCATGAGTTCATTTTTCCAAATTGCATTGTGAAAGACCAAGTGTTTTAAGTTATTGGGATTGATTGTAAGTGTTAGGAATTGGAGATCATGCTTGATCTTTGTATATACCCTTTAATACCTTCTATCACTTGTAGGTGACTAAAAGATAGTCACATGAGGAGCTTTACTCATATGTAAGTACTAGAGTTTTCTCCATGTTTTAGCATTTCTCTAGCTATAGATTATGCATTTTAGTTGTGTTATGCATCCTTGCATCTTTCTATTACTTTGTTATTGTAGATACCCTAAATTGTCTTGACCTGCGAACAACACCTTTTTACTAATTTTCACTCTTCTTCCCTAAATGATTAGATAATACCTTATTATTTAATTATTATCAATTTTCATATTCTATTATTAATTAAGTAGTTTTACATCATTTAATTAATTAATTCAAATTCATCATTTCTGGCTAATTAAATAAATCATATTTATTTAATAATGACCTAATTATCATTATTCTCTTTGACTAATTAAATAAATCCTATTTATTTAATAATGTCCTAATTAAATGTTATTCTTCCCGATTAATGAAAAAAACTTTATTTATTATGACCCATTCCTAAAAAATAACTCATAACTATCTTTGTCCAAAAATTGAATCTAGAAATAAAATTTGATATAAGAAAGTGATTGTGTGTATGATAAGAAAAATGGTGAAGGAGCTTTGCAACGGTCATGGAAGTCTGCAACGGTCTGATGACCCTAGCCATGGGGGAAGAGGCCAGGAGGGACCCAGGGGCAATCAGAAAGGGAACATTGAGAACATTTGGAAGGAAGAGAGATGGGCTCGCCCTCAAAATAAAACAAAGAATGGTCGATTTCTAGATGGTCAAGATCAGGGCGTTCAGTGTTTAAACAATCGGGGGCATGTGCCTAGAGGCAGACAAAAGGGTGGTAGCTACATAAATGATGCTTTTCGTAGGCTGCGGCAGCAGGTTGGCAGCAATAGAGGTCAAGGAGGTCTCCCTTGGATGGGAAGACCGGGTTTTAGAAGAAACCCTAATCGCAAAAATGGTAATGGAGGTTTGGTGTGGCAAAAGAAGTTGCCCACCAAGGAATGGGAGGAAGAAAGGGAAGAAGTCTTAGTTGGGGGCTGGAGACAAAACGTCTCACAATCGTGTAACGAGGCAAAAGGCAGAAGAGCCAAAGTGGTAATTAGCTTAGCTAAACTTCATGCAGAGGTTTTGCGCCTAGAAAACCTACGACTAATAGGGAAATGGTATGGTGCGGACTTCAACTAGGATTATTTGATCAAGTGGTGGAAAGAGTGGTGGGGGTCAAATCTGCAGTTCAAAATGCTGCAAAATGGCTACTTTTTGGTAACGTGCCCCTCTAGAAGCATAAGAGATGAAATCATCAATGGTGTCTGGGTTTTGGATGGGTGTGGTTTCTATCTGAGACAATGGAGAGTCAGTTTTGATCCATCAACTCATGAGATAGAAACCCTTCAAGATTGGTATTCTCTGCCTAATCTTCCTCAGGAATATTGGGCTCCCAGTATATTGGAGGAAATAGGGAACCAACTGGGTACTTTTGTTTGCGTAAAGGAAAGGAAGCTAGAAAATAAAAAACCAAACTTATGTGTGAATATGTGTGGAGAACACACCAGCTCGACACATCTGGGGAGAGATTGAACTTATAACAAATTATGGGTGTTGGGCTCAGAAGTTGGAACACGCTACTTTCACTTGAAATAATCTAGTTCATTCATTGGGGTGTAGGCACTCAAAAGTTGTAAACGGAAAATCCGGTTCATTGGTTGCTTCAGAAGATTCTCCTAGGCCGAAGGATAGGACAATAAGGGAGGATGCTGCATTCAGCACACCTCCAAAGGCAAGGGTTTTGAAACAATAGTCTAATGCATTTGGGAACTCTCTAGTATCCTCAGCGGTGGCTTCTTTGCGAGATGACACAAGCCCAATTTTAGGTTCAAAACCCATTGAGGTGGAGGAATTCTAGGAGTTGCAGTCAGATCAGGGGGAGTAGGATATGACTCTAGAAGAGAAGATCTTAGAAACTTTGGAGCTCTTGGAAGGAGATTGCCAAAATGTGGAATTTGACTCTTTGATAGAAGTGGGGAAGGAGTTGGTGGAATTAGCGGTGGCAGCTAAAGAAAACTTAGGGGTCCTGGATGAAGGTTTTGATTCAGAAGGCTTGGGGAAGGTGGTTTTGAAAGATGGGGCAGGGAATATGGAACTACTTAGCCCGCAGTCTGGCAAAAAAAGGAAGCTTTCTGAAGGTTTGGCTGCAACTAAAACTAAGTTATGTATTCATCAGGGGGACATTTTGAAATCATCACCGGACTGCGGTGAACACAAAAAGAGAGGCAGAATCCCTAATCAAGAGAAGAGGAAATTGGATGGGGATGCTTACGGCCAGAAAAAGATAGACATAATGATTAAAGTAGGGAAGGGTGATGCCCTTCTTGAACAACAATGAGGCTCCTAACTTGGAATGTTAGGGGCTTAAACGACCCTAACAAATGGAGCCTTATCAAGCGACATCTAGTAGTAAGCGAAGCATACATTTTTCTTCTTCAAGAAACAAAACTAGGAGGTTCAGATCTGGTAAACTTTGGTAAGAAGTTGAAGGTGTGGAAATGGTTTGGTGTGGAAGCGGAGGGTGCTTCGGGAGGTCTAATAATCATTTGGAAGCCTCAATTTGTGTTAGTGGAGAGCCTAAACTCGAGTCGCCATTGGATGGTTTGTAGGATAAGAAGTTTGCTCTCAAATCTTCAGCTTTATCTAATCAATGTGTATGACCCTTCCTTGAGCATTCAAAAAAGGTAGATTTGGCTAGAATTGGATGGGATCCTTGATGGGTTGGCTCAGAATTTTTGCATTCTTGGGGGCGACTTCAATGCCATTCTTCGGCAAGAGGATAAGAAAGGAGGCTCTGAGAAAATGTTGCAATCTCATTATGATTTTCGAAGTTTTGTGGAAAGGAACACGCTATTGGAAATCTCAAAAGGAAATGGTTGTTTCACTTGGACAAACCAAAGGAAAGGGTTTGGCAGCATTGCAGAAAAATTGGATAGATTCTTCTTTAAAGGAGATTTGCGGCTCTTCCCCTTTACCTTTGAAGACAAAATTAATCTGGGGGTTGGTTCTGATCACTACCCAGTGCAACTCCAGATTGAAGGTGAGAAGAGCCCGGTGCGTTGTCCTTTCAAATTCGAGATGATGTGGTTTAAGGATTCTCAAGTTATGGAAAAGATGGAAAAGTAGTGGAAGGAGTGCTCCCCGGGGGGATCCTATATGTTCAATGTGGTCACAAAACTAAAATATGTGAAACAACAGCTCAGGCAATGGAACAGGGAATGTTTCAAGAACATTTTTGTCAAAAAATTACAAACAGAAAGTGAGCTTGCTCTCCTTGTGGAAGAAATTGTGACTAAAGGGATGGACAATGTTTGTTATAAGAGAGAACAGGAGCTTTCCAAGCATCTACATGAGATTTTGGCAAAAGAGATCTTTTGGCGACAGAAATCCAGGGAAGTCGGGCTAAAAGCAGGAGACTGAAACTCAAAATTCTTCCACAATTCCACAAAGGCAAGGAGGGAACAGAATAAAATATCCTGTATCAAAGATGCAGATGGTAGATTAGTGGAAGATGTTACAGAAATAAGAGCCTCTACAGTTTCATACTTTTAGAACTTGCTTAATGATTGGGATGGGTCAAACCTTGAAGCTCAAAATGCCTCACTAAATTCCATCTCAAAATTGATATCCCAAGCTCAAATGAAGGCCTTAAATTCTAAGTTCACTGAAGCAGAAGTGGAGGTAGTCTTTGAAATGCAGCCAGAGAAAGCTCCTGGGCCGGATGCATTACCGGTAGCGTTTTTTTAGAAATGTTGGGAGTTCATGGGAAGGGACGTTTAGGAGGCGCTAGAGGACTCAAGAAGCTCTAAAAGTGTCCTTAAGGAAGTCAACAACACCTTACTTGATCTCATTCCAAAGAAGGAGAAACCAAACTCTTGGGAAGACTTCTGCCCAATCTCTCTTTGCAATACACTCTACAAAATTCTAGCCAAAGTGGTAGCTAATAGGCTAAAGAAGATTTTACCTTCGATCAATTTTGAGGAGCAAACAGGCTTTGTTCCCGGTCAATCAATCCTAGATGGGGTAATTATTGCTCAAGAAGTCATTCACTCGGTCCAGAAACTAAAAAACCGGCGATGCTTTTGAAGCTGGACATCAAGAAAGCTTATGACAGAGTGAACTGGAGATTCTTGTTTAAGGTAATGGAAGCCTTCAACTTTCAGAAGGATTGGCTAGATTGGATGTTTCAGTGGGTAGCTTGCCCGCAATTTTCTGTGCTGGTCAATGACTCTCCTGAGGGTTTCTTCACTGCATCTAGAGGATTGAGGCAAGGGGACCCTTTATCTCCATTCTTGTTTATCATAATGGCATAAGCTTTGGGGAGGACGATTGAAAAAGCAAGAAGGAATAATTGGATAGAGGGTCTGCAAGTTACTAGCAGTCTGCCTAATATTACTCATCAGCAGTTTGCGGATGACGCAATGTTGTTCGGTGTTGCCTCAACTAGGGAAGCACAAAGGTTGAAAGGTATTTTAAAGGATTACTTCAGGGCAGGAGGTGAGTAAGGCCAAATCTAATTTTTTTTTCTTTAATATTAGCTGCCCTTGTGAAATTCAAATCTTGAGAATTTTAGGATTTAAGAAGGGTCAATTACCTTGTAAATACCTGGGTCTCCCACTGACTAAAGGAACTCAAAGTGGAAATATTTGGAACTCCTTGGTGGAGTGTTAAGGATTGGGTTTCATCATGGAAGAATAGATGGCTCTCTTGGGCAGGCAGACTAACAATGCTAAAATTTGTCATCTCTGCTCTTCCTGTATTTATGATGTCTTGCCTCCAATTATCAGTTGGTTCGAGCAAGAGCTTGAATCGAGTGATGAAGGATTTCTTTTAGAAAGGTAACTCTGATCAGAAGAAATTTCCCCTCATAAAATGGCAAAAGGTTTCTGAAAAATGTGAAAGTGATGGTGTTGGTCTGAGGAATCTTATTTTGCAAAATAAGGCGTTGGGGGAAAAGCTGGCTTGGGCTATTCACTCCCGTCCTGATTTGAAATGGGTGAAGATAGTGAGAGCAAAATACTTGAAAGAAGATCCCTATTGCTTCTTGGTGGCAAAATATTTACCAATGGGATCCTGTATATGGAATTTTATCAGGCACTCTAGAGATCTCATTACCGAATTTCTCACATGGGAAATCAAAGATGGGAAAGAGGCTCTCTTTTGGGAGGATTCTTGGGGAGGGCATCCAACCCTGGCTGAAAACCCTATGCTTAAACGAGTTAGGGAAATAACGAAGTATGCTTGGGGACTGAAAGTTTGTGATTATATTGACTTCTTGGGTTCTTCTTCAAAAATCGGTGAGGAGTCTGAATCTTGAAGTTTAGGAAATGGAAGCATTTGAACAAGCTTTGGCAAAAAGAAGGATTTGGTGCAGGCAGGGAAAGGACTGTTTGAGATGGGATGCATCTCCTAGTGGTGTCTACTCAGCTAAAATTGGATATGCCATTGTGTCTTCTTCAGAGGTAGGAAATTTGGTGATCCCAACGAGATTATGTTGGAACAAAGCATGTCTCCGAAAAGTAGGCATTTTCGCTTGGGCAGCGACGCAAGGCAGAGTTCTTATTGGGGACAAATTTATCAAAATGGGTTATCACGGACTGTCCAGATGCCCTCTTTTTCATGAGGCAAAGGAAAGAGTGGATCACTTATTTTTAAATTGCAAGTTCACATATTAGATTTGGAGCTGGTTGTGTGTGAAGTTGCACTGGTCTACAGCTTTTCCCAACAAGTTGCTAGAGTTTCTCATTGCTTGGCCCAATTTTTTTCAGAATTCTCTTTTTGGGGAACTATGGGTGATGAGTCCTTCATTGGTTTTATTGGAAGTTTGGAAGGAGAGGAACTGACGCCTTTTTCAAGATAAGGAGATGTCGATTCCAAGGCTGCAATGTAAAATAGAGGCATGCATTGTAGAACTTTTCAATGCGAGATTGGAGGATAAAAATCCAAGCAAAGTAAATTTTGCAAAATGGGATGCATGGGTACTAAAATAGTGGTTTGGGATCAAGGCTCTGCCTTTTGGAGGTGTTGGGAATGCGGTGTCAGTGGAGATGAGAAACAAAGTAGTGTGGATTCCTCCAAAGCAGGGTTGGGCCAAATTAAATTTTGATGGTGCTTCGAAAGGGAACTCGGGGCCATCAGGAGTAGGTTGTATTGTTCGAACCTCCACGGGTCAAGTCTTGGGAAAAATGGAAAATTCCCTCCTCGATGGCACTAATAATGCTATAGAATTCCAAGAACTTCTTCTCAGTTTGACTCTTTGCAAGAAAATCGGTGTTAAAAATCTTATGGTGGAAGGGGACTCCACTCTTGTAATAAATGCTCTCAGAAATTGACATATTCATAACTGGAGGTTGGGGGAGTTTTTAGATGCAGCATTAGAACAACTAAAATGTTTTGAACAAGTGATGTTTAACCATACACTAAGGGAAGGTAATATTGAAGCTGAAAATCTATCAAACATGGGTGTGCCTGGTCCAAATCTCAAAGAAATCAGTGTAGTAAGCATTTCAATTTTGTGGGAGGTTGGGCGGGCTTCCCCTCCCTCCTTTCTTTATCTCATCTCCGCATTGACGTGTTAAGAGGGCCAGTTGGGAGTTGAGGTGGCAGAAAGGAAAGGGCTAAGGGGCATGTAGAAGGGTGTGACTAGGATGTCAATCACGTGGTGGAGGTGACAATTCCCTTCCCAGAGCTCGAGGATGTCGTAGGCATCATTACCTAGAGGTTGTTTAATACAGATTAAACGTGACACGTTTGGATGGTTGTCATTAGCAAGGGTGGCGACGGGCTAGTACTTGGCAATAATTGAAATGTAGTGTTTAAGTGGGTAGTTTATCACCTTTATTTCATTCATCTGTGTTGTTCATACTGGTTAGTGGTGATTTAGTGGCGGAATCTATTTGTTCTAGTGGTGGTGCTCATGGCGAAGCACTCTCACTTCATCATCGAGGTCTCTGTGGATGGCGTGGCAAAGTTTGGGGCGGACACGCCAATCTCTCTAAAATCTTCAGCTAGACAAGCCTCCTTCAGAGAAATCAAAGACCAATGACTGAAGCGGATTGTCACAAACAAGGATCTGCTAGTCTTGGTGGCGACAAAAATGATCTTGGGAGCTGGTCATTTGGTCAACAAGGAGTTCAGAAGGGACAACCTTCACATCTCTTCTCGATTTTTGGCCTCTCTTCTAGACAATGGTGAGTCTAAGGCCGAGGCCAAACTGTTGTTGGTTAAGATGATTCGAAAGGATATGGTGGGTGGTTTAGATGAGGTGTTGAGCTTTGTTGTGGAGGGCAGAGGTGTTCCAAGGCCGAGTGACTTTGCAATGGTTTGAGGATCAGATGAGGCCGTGAAGCTATTTTCATTCCTTTTTGACTTGAGTAGTCTGGTGTTGAGCAAACATAGGATGGTGGCGGCGGTGGCTGTCGAATTCCTGAAGAAACTCTTCGGCCTGATGGTGGCGGGTGGTGTCGAGTGGGTAGAAGTCTTTGAAGAATTTGCTACTTTGAATAACTTTCTGTGAATTTCCTTTATGTAGATGTTGGTTCTGGTAATTTTAAGGGTTTCTTTCTCTGGTCCAATGGCATTCTCTAGTCTTGGGGTTTGTAATTTTGGTCTCTTAATGGCCATTTTGTGAATTTTGGGTGCATGGGATTTGTCTGTTCATGGTTGGGTCCGAACCTTTTTGGTCTTTTGGGTTGGTTGACGACTTTGGTGGCTAGGTGGTGGGTTTTGGAAGGTTGGGTTCCCTGTTTCTGGTTGGTTGGGTTTCTCGTTTTGGCCTATCTTTGGGGTGTTTTTATGGTATAGGTGGCTGGGTTGGGTTTTGCTGGTACTTGATGGCGGAAACATTTCTTGGGTTCGCATACGATTGTACTCTCTTTATCTAATATATAAATCAAACTTGCGTATCAAAAAAAAAAAACTTTATTTATTTAATTATGTCACTAACTTAACTTATTCTGCTATTTTAATTAAGTAGTTATCATGTAATTATTTAATTAACATCAAACACCCTTCTCATATTAAATAATTGTTACAAATTATTTAATTAAAATCACTTGCCCATTTCTAGATTAAATAATTAAATTAATTATTTAATTGTTCAATATTCACTCAACATGATCCATTAATAAATAAACATGTGTTTATTAATTTAATCGTTATTTGCACATTCCTCTAAAGAATATTAGTTGATTATTTATTTATTTAATTATCCTCACACACCTTGACTGATCAATCAAATCCATTGATTATTCAATCAATTATGTTGACTAATCAATCACACCCAAACCTATCGACTAACAAATTAATTCCTTGGATTATTCAATCCCACAGATTGATCAATCAATTTTCACTGACTATCCAATCAATTCCCTTGATTGAATTGGTCAGGCCAGTTAACTCTCGAATATATTTCCTCTCAATGGACCTCGACCATTGATTTTGATCTTTCATCTTCAAATTCAGATCGTTCATCTAAAACAAGCCTTTCTATAAAAGGAAGCCTTCATTGCATGCTAATGGATAACCACAAACTCTTAAAATTTAGTGTGTTGTATCATTGTAATCCTCAAATATACTTGAAGCTTCATAGCGATAGAGTAGCATACCCATAATTGAGAGAAAAGCTTACAAAGAAGGAACAATGGAAGTCATTCATGGCAATACAATGAAGGTGAAGATATCATTTGCTTGAAATTTGGTTTTACTTATTATTGCATGTTTTTTATTAAATAGATTAGATCTTGTTGAGTAATTAGGATTGTATATAGTGGTTATGTGTTTTGTTTCCTATTAACTTAATGACCTTGTGTCAAATTTCCAATTTATAATTTAGTGAACCTGATGTGAAAATCACGTTTTTAACTAATTTTGTATGGATCAAAGTTTTTGTGAAGCTACAGGAATAGTGACGCAATCACAACAAACAACAACACAATCATGGAAAACTGCTACACAATCATGGGGCCCTAAACCGTAGTTGCCTGGTCAATCAATGCAATCTCCAATCTCATTGACACATACATAGTTTGTTGTGTCGTACCCATCACTTTGCTTTTCTATTTATTTTACAAGTTTTTGACATTTTGTCGCATTCATGCCTTCGTAAACTACAATCGACGAATATAATGTCGGAGTCTCTTTCCCAAATGTTGTGCAATCTGTGGTTTTCTACAACACAATCACTTTTTTGTGCGACACATTTGAGCCATTCTACATTGCAAGTGACTGGTGAAAATAGAAAGGTAAATTAATGATGAATACAATACTATTTTTTGATTTTAATTAGTAGAGTAATGTTTTTGTGTTATTGATCCTCTTCTTCCAGGTTGTGACATTTTCAAATTATCTCACATATTTTTTGGTACTTAAAATTGACATGGTTTTTACAACCTTAAATTTTGGGGCTTAAAATTGACATGGTTTTCACACACTTCAATTTTGGTGCTTAAAAAGGACATGGTTGTTACACATTTCAATCTTGGTGCTTAAAATGGACATGGTTTGTGCACATTTCAATTTTAGTATTTAAAAAGAATAATGTAATCTCCCACATTTGATTTTTGGTGCTCTTAAAAAGGACAACACAATTCTCATTTTTCTATCTTAGGTTTAAAAAGGACAGTGTGTTTGAACATACCATCTTTAATTTGGGTTAAAATTAACAAAAAAATTGAACACTTCATTTTGGTGTAATTAAAAAGAACCATGTGATTACTATCTCTTATGCGCTTGCACATGAAGGTGTATTGTTCATAGTATCCTCTCCCCTTGTGCACTTGTGCGATCTTGGGTAATGAGAAATAACAATATTAACCTTCACCATTTTATTTAAAGTAGGAGGCCTGCCTTGAGACACATCCTAATGGAGAACTCAAGGGTTCGACCTCAAGTGACATTTTTTGGGCGTGCTATATAAATTAGCTATGAGAAAAAATTGTACGTCCATCCACGCATGTAGTGCTCCAGACTTGCATGGGTTTCCCAATGCGATGTCTAAGAGGTCGATGATGTTCACCAATATTCTACCCATTTAAAACCTTTTATTTTAGAATCTTTTAAATTCTTTCAAACATAACTAATAAAGTGGTGCAAGGGATACAGACCGTACCCTTAAGCTACTCACCATGTACTTTCCTAGGTCAAGATAAATCTTGTTGAGTTGCTAGTAATAGCCTCTTGATAAGCAAACAAAGGTGTGCCCATGGCATCTGTTGATGACCCTGTGTCACTAGAATTCTATTATCCACCTCTATATAGAGAAGGTGTTTTTAGAATTGACCCAATTGTTCAAATACCTAATCTTTCTAAGTATTTACCCCTTAAATGGGAGGTGGGCCCATCTATAGTTACACACCCATTCTACCACTACATTAGGTTGTACATGTTTGATTCTTGTTTTGACCAAAGCGTAAATGTTCTTATCATTGGAAATAATCTAATTTGTTAAAATAACTAATCACTTATCCAATGTCTATTTTTTGTGTTTTCTTCACTAGATTACATCTAAAAATTGGAAAATTAAAAAAAGATTAGGGTTCTTAGAGGTCATTTGTTTTCCTAAAATTCTACGCCTTATCTATTAGCGTGTGCACCGCAATTGTGTCTCTGCACTACAAAAATAGTGTGATGCATTTGTTGTCGACTACGATACAATCATCTGGTGAAACACCACATCTCTATTAGTCAAAATTATTGCCTTAGTGAAACAAAACTGAACTACAACTATGTGTAACACATTTGCACAATTTTGTAATGTAACTATTACTAACTACACCATAGTCGCAATCCTGTGCATTGCATCTGTGGCTTTGTACGCCACATTTGTTTGAAAGAAAAAATAAAGTTAAATTCAAAGGTTGCATTAAACCCCAATCTTTACAAAGAGTTCCACAATCTGAAATAGTTAATTTTCACTACATATTCAACATTTCCAACTTTCTTATGTTAAAACATCATCCTCTTAGCATCATTATCATAGAGTCCTTAAACCATCTTATCTTGAAAACCTTGAAAACTAAATACCTAAAACGAGTTTAGAGGTCAAAGTCTAGAGTTGTCATTTGGAGAATCTCAAAACCTCGACATTCACAAATCTACCCCATTGACAAAAAGTTGGATTGCAATTCATTAGTCTAATTGTAAATTTACTTTTTTTACAAACCTTTTAATCAAAACTTGAAACCTAACTCAATAGTCTAGTTGTGGAATCACTTTTTATCAAACATCACCATCACTTGGAGGTTTAGGATTTTATGCATGGTTATTCTTCCCATAACTGAAAATCTTGTCAAAGTTATCATCTTTTAGGGTCCAAAAGTCAAGGTAACAAAGGTCTCTTGCACTTAGCAAAATATCATCAAAAAATCACAAAAAACATAGTTTTCATTTTAAGTCATTTACCTTCAAATTTTTATCAAAATTAGAAAATATAAAAAGCATAAAGTAGACACATCTTAGTTACATTCATACCAAAACTTCACGAAGAAACCAAAAAAAGATACAAAAATCTAGAAAAAGATAAAGTCCAAACACCATCACTTTTATGGTTGTCACATAATCACAAACTAAAAGAAGAAAAGAGATGGACTAATCTTCTCATCTGATGTACAACCCAACTAATGATATGAACTTTGGAAAAAAACCTAGTAGTCACACAAATTCCCAAAATCAAACTTTTCCCCCTTTTGAGGATTACACATTAAAAGAGGTCAAGCAAAGGCTCACGCCCAAGGAAATAAAAAATGCATCTCAAGATCCAAGGATCTTGAGAATTATTGATGAAATTGTGTTAGCAAACCCCGACATATATTTTATGCAATTAGCATAACATGGAGTTAAGATACCGTCTAATTTTAACATAAACTCCATCATAGGGGAGAATCCTAACACTGTTACACTAGGATTTGGTGCCACAAATAGACCTCCACCATCACTTACACCTACTACATCACAACCCACACCACATTTGAACATAGGCATGTCATCTTCCCAAACATCTCACTACACACCAAATGTAAATGCTACACCAACACCTCCTTCCACTAAACCAATGGAAAATCCATTTTCCTCTACATCTACAACTGCAGCACCAACTCACACCACGAAGACAACCCAAACTTCATCCCATGCAACTACATCAAGTAAGATACGAAAGACTAACCCTTTGTATCTAGGGCCACAAGTTGGTACCACATCCACTTCACAAAATGCAAATACACCTCCGCCAAGGACTTGATCCTTCTTTGAAAAAGGTCCCAACATCACTCCACCCCAACAACAACCTAACAATCTGGGTTCGTAATCTATATTTGGGTTTTTTCAACCCCTACCTCCATAGGAACCCAACAATCTAGGTTCGTCATCTACATTCAACTTTAATCAACCATCACCTCTATTGCAACCAAACTATCATGGTTCAATGTACAATCTGGGTTCACAATCTATATTTGGGTTTTCTCAACCCCTACCTCCATAAGAACCCAACAATCTAGGTTCGCCATCTGCATTCGAGTTTAATCAACCATCACCTCTGTTGCAACCAAACTATCATGGTTCAGTGTATACATTTGGGTTTAATCAAGCCCCATCTCCACAAAAACCAAACAATCCTAGTTCACACTCCACATTTGGGTTTTCTCAAACCCCTTCACAACAACCAAAATATCATAGTTTTGCATACACAACTAGGTTTACTCAAACCCCTTCACAAGGACCAAACAATCATGGTACATCATTCATAGCTGGTGTTAACATTCCTCCACCACCACCATCATTTACCCAAAATCCCACATACACCTCACAATATCACCATCACATTCCACCCATGCATCAACATCACAATATGCATGGGTTTAGTCCACAACGCAACACAAAACCATTCAGAAACCCCTCGCAAGGTTCCTCACAATACATCACAACCACCACAATCCCAGCAGCACCATCTCCCATGGGCTTAATAGCTCAATAGTTACAAACATTACAAAATTAGATGACTAACATGCCTGTAACTGGGAGTCAAAAAGAATACTTGATGGAGAACCTATGTCCTTACCCCTTTGATAGGAGCATTCACATGCTTCCCTTTCCCACGAACTTTATTGTTCCAAAATTTGATAAATACAAGGGAAAGGGTGACCCCATTGAATACATATGTGAGTTCCACACTGCATCCTTAGACGTGGCACATGAGCATACATATCTCATTAGACTTTTTCCATGGAGTCTTGGAGGAAAATCCCTCGAATGGTTTGTGTTGGTAAAATGTGTCTCAACCTTGCAAATACATAAGGTATTGTTGATATGTCAGCGTGGGGGGGTACAGGGGGTATTTTATGTATATTTTATTATTGTAAATCAAGACCATTCGTGATTAGGTCTCAAATATGACAGTTAATATTTTGGTGGCTTGACTTGCCTTAGAAGGTGGCCTATTTTATGAGGGTGTTGTATTACGAATGTGTATTGCAATGTATTCTAAGAGTCTGATAGCGGTCATGTTGCCTCTGGATCTCTGGTTAATGATACTCCTATGAGAAGCTTGCTTTACAAGTATTTTGTAATCTTTGTGATTTCTGAATAATATATTGGGCGACTTTTGGAGTGTGGGGTTTTTCTCCTAAAAGGGTTTTCCCCATGTAAATCATTGTGTTGTGGTATGCATGATATTTATGTTTATTTATATTTAAGTTTTTGTAATTGTTAAAGATCTATAAAAGTTTTGCATTACCCTCCTCTCAAGTTTCAAATGATATATTTTGTGCAAATTATTTCTAGACTCCACTATGTAGTATTCATTTTGGTCGATATTTTCCAACTGATATGCACCCAAGCCATAATTTGTAGTGATCACAAAGGGTCCCAACCAATTCGCTTCAAATTTTACTTTGCCCTCTTGATTTAGCTAAATCTTCTAATTTTCCTTTAGGACTAAGTCGCCCACTTGGAAGCTTCTATTCTTGATTCTTTTATTGTAATTGCACTTGAGACGATTTTGTTATAGTAGGAGATGGTTTAGAGCACTCAAATGTCTTTCGTATAACAACTCAAGCTCATGGAGTTTGGATACTCGATATTCTTCATTGTCGACAAGATTCTGTGAGGATACCCTTAAGGAAGGAATTTCGACCTCTATAGGCAACATAGCTTCGGTTTCGTATACTAGGGCAAAAGGGGTAGCACCAGTGGGTGTATGGATGCTTGTTCGATAGGCCCACAAAGTTGGATTTAGTTGGAGGTGCCAATCACAACCGATGTCATTAATAGTCTTCTTGAAGATTTTAAGGATAGTTTTATTCGACGGTTCCACCTAACTGTTTCCCTGAAGGTAATATGAAATAAAAGAACAATATTAAATTAGAATGTATAAAATATTTTTTTTATTCTATTAAAATTTAATATTTTAAAATCTATAATTTAGATTTTTAATTAGCAATATATTTACAATATTTAAATTAAATGTTAAAAAATAAAATTTAATATTGTTAAATCTTTAATTTAGATTTTTAATTATTTACAATATTTAAATTATTATTTTTTAAACATTTAAATATAAATATTTTTAAATTTATATTACCACATATACCTTACATTACACTCCTCTCTATGACTTTCAAAATACACGTCCAAATCACTTGGCTTTTTTATAAACATTTTAACTCAATAATGACCAATTTTCTAAATCATTTCCAAGAAAAACAATGTCTTTTTAGTGAATATTCCGTATATCCTTTTTAAGAAAAATTGGACAGATTTAGAAGTCAATCAAAATAGAATTTTAATATTGCAAGTTGAAGTGTTTTCTAAATAATTTTTTATAAATTTAAAGAAAAAGGAATCTTTAAAAAGAATGGGCAGGGACACATTTTCATGGCTATCATTTTCCATTTTATTTTATAAATAGAAATCAATCAAAATAATTTATAATGAAGTATTTTTTCTAAGTAGCTTTCTATCAATATTTGTTTAATTCCAAATACTATAGAATAAAAAAGAAACATTTAATAGAAAAGACAATATATAACATTCACATATATTGTGATAATATCTAATAACTAGATATGTTTAAAAAATTGTCATGGGAGTGACTTTTAATTTTCTAATTTATACATAGAAATTGTGTAAGATTGAAAAATAATTATTTATATTTGTCTGGATCTTTGCATGGTCACATCTTTATATATTTCAAACATCAAACAAGCACATAAAACCTTCTAAGTCTCTTCAACACTTCTAAAATGAAATTAAATGAAAATCAAGAATCAATATACATGAATATTTGAATAAAGGGAACGTAGAAGAATAGAACATTAAAATAATAAATGGTATTCATTTAATAAATGTGTCGAGAGTACAAATCTTAAACGCTTTAAAATGTGAAAAATTCAAATTATATTTATTATGTAAAATTGCATCAATAATGTTGCCTACAATAAATATTTATGATGAATATTAAAACAAATGTTTTTAAAATTTAAAATTTCTAAAATGTATTGTTTGTATATATCTACCTCTCTTCAATTTAAGCTATTAAATACAACCAAAATTAACTAAAGCGTGTCATCAACTATAATTTCTAGGCCTTCTAATAAGTACTATTAATTTTTAATTTTTAATTGATGTGATTTAAATTAGAAAAAAAAATATTAGAATTCTTTAATTTTTCGAACATAAATACATGAGTAGATTATTATAGAGAATAAAACTCTAGGGACGAAAAGTGAATATTTGACACTTATCCCTATTTCTTTTGGGCCCACTTTTTTTTTTATCCCACTTTTATCTTTTATCCCTAATGGAATAACTTAGTCTAAATGTTGTATTTATGTGCAAGAATTGGTGATCTAAAAAAAGGGGACAAGTTGGAGGATTATTAGGGTCTTGGTTGCCATTATTAGTCTTTGGATTATATGTATATGTATATGTATATGTATATGTATGTGTATATGTATATGTATATGTATATGTATGTATGTACATATATACATATATATATATATACATATGTATATATATACATATACATATGTATATCTATATGTATATGTATAGATATACATATGTATATGTGTATATATATATATGTATATGTATATATATAGGATGATATGAGACATCTCCAAGAATCTTTGAAACAAATTCACATTCCTCAAATCCACCTAGAAACCTAAGCTTGTTAAACTTCTCTTTGTATAGGTAGTGGTCACATGTTCACCCCACTATTTAAGCCATCATGACAATATTTTAAAAAATAGAAAAAAATACTATTGTTAGAATTAAAGAACTCATCATTATGCAAACAACATATGGAACATGAACTGGTTAAGTAATTCAAATCCTCTTTTGATGGGGATTGTAGGAGTTGATAGTGAACTCCAAGGATTTGATAGTGAGCTCCCATAGTCTAGGATCACCTGCAAAAAAAAAAACTTTCACATGAGAGTATGAAAAGAGAATGTCTTGCTTGATTATGGATGCAACAATGATACAACTTGATCAATAATGGATCGATCCCCTATAATACAAATGTACAAGAGGCCTTGCTTATATAGGGAAGGTTAGAGATAGGATTAGACAAGATCATGGTAAGTGTCTCAATTTTATGACATAAGACAACTAATATTAAATGACCTAAGACACAAGAAGTAAATGATATAAATAAGATCTTATGACAACTAAGACTTCTAGAAAGATTCCTAAGACCTTCATAAACTTAACATGTGAATATGACCTACTAGGTGAACTAGTTAGGTAAAACACCTTATTCACACTAATAGGGATAATCTTTCATTCTTGATGTGTGGGAGGTTAAAGGAGAGCCATAGGCTTCATGAGAAACTAGTTGGAATCTTGTTTCAAGCATAGAGGAGTTGGAAAAATGATTGCAAGACTTCTTGATTTCATTTTTCCGAATTGCATTGTGAAAGACCAAATGTTTTAAGTTATTGGGATTGATTGCAAGTGTTAGGAATTGGAGATCATGCTTGATCTTTGCATACACCCTTTAATACCTTCTATCATTCTATCACTTGTAAGTGACTAAAAGACAGTCACATGAGGAGCTTTACTCATACAAGTACTAGAGTTTTCTCCATGTTTTAGCATTTCTCTAGCTATAGCTAATACATTTCAGTTGTGTTATGCCTCCTTGCATCTTTCTATTGCTTTGTTATTGTAGATACCTTAAATTATCCTAACCCACAAATAACACCTTTTTACTAATTTTCACTCTTCTTCCCTAAATGATTAAATAATACCTTATTATTTAATTATTATCAATTTTCATATTCTACTATTAATTAAGTGATTTTACATTCTTTAATTAATTCATTCAAATTCATCATTTCTAACTAATTAAATAAATCCTATTTATTTAATAATGTCCTAATTAAACATTATTCTTCGTGATTAATTAAATAAACCTTATTTATTTATGTCGCTAACTTAACTTATTCTTCTATTTTAATTAAGTAGTTGTCACAATTATTTAATTAACATCAAACACCCTTCTCATATTAAATAATTATTACAAATTATTTAATTAAAATCACTTTCCCACTTCTAGATTAAATAATTAAATTAATTATTTAATTCTCCAATATTCACTCAACATGACCCATTAATAAATAAACTTTTGTTTATTAATTCAATTTTTATTTGCATGTTCCTCTAAAGATTAATTAATTAATTATCCTCACACACCTTGACTAGTCAATCAAATCCATTGATTATTCAATCAATTATGTTGACTGATCAATCACACCCATTGATTATTCAATCAAACATGTTGACTAACAAATCAATTCCATGGATTATTCAATCCCACTAATTAATCAATAAATCCCACATATTGATCAATCAATTTCCATTGATTATCCAATCAATTCCCTTGATTGAATTGATCAGGCCAGTTAACTCTCCAATCTATTTCCTCTCAATGGACCTCAACTGTTGATCTTGAGCTTTCATCTTCAAATCCAAATCTTTCATCTGAAACAAGCTTTACTATAAAATTAATCCTTCATTACACGTTGATGGCTAAACATGAACTCTTAAACTTTTGCATTTTGCATCATTGCAATCCTCAAATATACTTGAAGCTTCATAGTGACAAAGTAGCATACCCATAATTGAGAGAAAAGCTTACAAAGAAGGAACAATGGAAGTAATTCATGACAATATGATGAAGGTGAAGATGTCATTTGCTTGAAATATGGTTTTACTTATTATTGCATGTTTTCTATTGAATAGATTGGATCTTGTTGAGTAATTAGGATTGCATATAGTGGTTATGTTCTTCATTTCCTATTAACTCCATGACCTTGGGTTGAATTTTCAGTTTACAATTTCGTGAAAGTGATGTGAAATTCACATTTTTAAACTAATTTTGTACGGATCTAAGTTTTTGTGAAGCTACAGGAACAGTGACGTAATCATAGAAACCAATGATGTAACCATGCAAAACTGCTACGCAATTGTGGAGCCTTGAACCACAGTCGCCTGACTAATCAACACAATTTCCAATATCAACGATGCATACATAGTTTATTGTGTCGTACTCGTCACTTTGATTTTTTGTTTATTTTATAGGTTTTTGATAGTTTGTCGCATCTGTGCCTTCGTAAAATGTAATTGATGAACATAATGTTGCAGTCACTTTCTCAAACATTGCATCTTTGGTTTCCTACAACACAGTAACTTTTTGTGCGATGCATCTGAGCCTTGCATCGAAAGTGACTGGTAAAAATAGAAAGGTAAATTAATGATGAATACAGTACTATTTTTTGATTTTTATTAGTAAAGTAATATTTTCATTGATCCTCTTCTTCCAGCTTGTGGCGTTTTCAAATTATCTCACATATTTTAATTTTGGTGCTTAAAATGGACATGGTTTTTACACACTTCAATTTTGGGGCTTAAAATTGACATGTTTTTTACACACTTCAATTTTGGTGCTTAAAATTGACATGGTTTTGTTTACACACTTCAATTTTAGTGCTTAAAATTGACATGGTCTTGTTTACACACTTCAATTTTGGTGCTTAAAAAGGACATGGTCATTACACATTTCAATCTTGGTGCTTAAAATGGACATGGTTTGCGTACATTTCAATTTTTGTGTTTAAAAATAACAACATGATCTCCCACATTTTATTTTTGGTGCTCTTAAAAAGGACAACACAACTCTCATTTTGCTATCTTGGGTTTAAAAATGACAATGTGTTTGAACATGCCATCTTTCATTTGGGTTAAAATTAATAAACAAATTGAACACTTCATTTTGGAGTAATTAAAAAGGACCATTTGATTACCATCTCTTGTGCACTTGCACACAAAGGTGTATTGTTCATAGTACCCACGCCCCTGGTGCACTTGTGTGATCTTGGGTGACCAAATATAGCAATATTAACCTTCACCATTTTATTTGAAGTAGGAGGCCTACCTTGAGACACATCCTAATGGAGAACTCAAGGGTTTGAACTCAAGTAGCATTTTTGGGCATGCTATATAAATTGGTTGTGAGTGAAATTTGTAGGTCCATCCGTGCATGTAGCACTCCAGACTTGCGTGGGTTTCTTGATGCGATGTCTGGGAGGTTGATGATGTTCACCAATATTCTACCCATTAAAAACCTTTTGATTTAGAAGTCTTTAAAGTCCTTCGAACGTAACTAATAAAGTAGTGCAAGGGATAAAAACCATACCCTAAAGCTACTCACCATGTACTTTCCTAGGTCGAGATAAATCTTGTTGAGTTGCTAGTAATAACCTCTCAATAAGCTAATGAAGGTGTGCCCGTGGCGTCTATTGACGACCCTGTCTCATTGGAAGTCTATTATTCGCCTTTGTATAGAGAAGGTGTTTTTACAATTGACCCAATTGTTTAAATACCTAATATTTCTAAGTATTTACCCCTTAAATGGGAGGTGGGCCCATCTATAGTTACACACTTGTTCTACCACTACATTAGGTTGTACATGTTTGATTCTTATTTTGACCAAAGTGTAAATGTTCTTATCATTGGAAACAAAACAATTTGTTAAAATAAACTAATCACTTATCCAATGCCTATTTTTGTGTTTTCTTCACTAGATTACATCTAAAAATTAAAAAATTAAAAAATATTAGGGTTCCTAGAGGTCATTTGTTTTCCTAAACTTCTACACTGCATCTATTACCCTATGCACCACAACTGTATATTTGCACAGCAAAAACAGTGTGACGCATTCGTTGTCGACTATGACATAATCATCTAGTGAAACATCACATCGCTATCAATGGAAATTCTTGCCTTAGTGAAAAAAACTGAACCATAATTGTGTGCAACACATTTGCATAGTTCTGTAATGCAACTATTACTAACTGCACCACAGTTACAATCCTATGCACCGCATCTGTGTCTTTGTACACCACATTTTTTGATAGGAAAAACATAGTTAAATTCAAAGGTTGTATTAAAACCTGATCTTTACATAGAGTTCCACAGTTTGAAACAATCAATTTTCACTACATATTCAACATTCCATCTTTCTTAGGTTAAAACATCATCCTTTTAGTGTCATTATCATAGAGTCCTTAAACCATCTTGTCTTGAAAATCTAGAAAACCAAATACCAAAAATGAGTTTAGAGGTCAAAGTCTAGAGTTACCATTTGGAGAATCTCAAAACCTCATCATTCACAAATCTACCCCATTGATACAAAGCTGGATTTTGATTCATTAGTCTAATTGTAAATTCACTTTTTTTACAAACCTTTTGATCAAAACTTGAAACCCAACTCATTAGTCTAG
>VDFB02158456.1:0-12178 GCA_007258455.2 Sequoia sempervirens | reverse complement strand
TTTGACACCAATTTCTGCCTTTCTCAGTCATGGTTGAACTCCATACTTAGGCGAATTTCTTACAAATTTCAGTCTCCTTCATGAATCTTCAGTCATTACCTTGCCATGAATGTTCAGATTTCCAGATTCTTTCCATGGATTTCTCAGATTTTTCATGAATTTCTCAGATTTCTCATCATTTCCAGTGATCTCTAGACTGATTCTTTCAGATTTTCCACCATTTTTCTGTGATTTTTGAAAGATTTTTCCAGATTTTTTTTTATAACTTTTTTAGTGATTTTCCAGAATTTAGCCATGATTTCAAAAAAATTTCGAATCGATTTTCTGAGAGTTTCGCTAATCTTTTCGAACTTCTGAGTGGATTTTTGAAACTCGAGCCCCTTTCCAAATATAGAAACTTTCTAGAAATAGAAATTTTCCCAAAATAGCAACTTTCCAAAAATAGACCCTAAAAAATAGGGATCCCAGAATTGCCCAAAAGTGCCAAAAAAGTAGGTCCTAAAAAAAAGGGGGCCTGGGGTGAAAAACCCTAAAAACTAGGAGGTGTCGGAATTGACCGAAATGACAGTCGATCTTCGTCTCCCAGGCCTTCTAAGCGCGATGGCGGCGTTTATACAGTGATCCAGGCTAAAACTCACTTGCTTGACTCGGGTGACCATTCAAAACTCAACCTCCTCATTGCAAAAAGACTGGTGATAAGCAGTTGCGACGCCAAGGCAAAACCAAAAAGCAAAAAAAACGAAGGGTCCCCATTTGCGATGGGGCGATGTGTGAAAAGGTCACAACAGGACCCTTTGTTTTTGCTTTTTGGGTTTTTTGCCTTGGCATCGCAACTGCTAATTACCATGTTTCTTTTACAATGAGTTAAAGTTTTGAAGAGTCATCTAAGCCAAGTTGAGAATCCAAGCCTGGAACAATGCATACACATCGTCAAAGTGCTCTAAAGGTCCGGAGGAAGAGGATCGCCATTGCTTTCAATCAATTCTGACACCTATTTTTTAGGGATTTTGCTTTTTCTATTTTTAGAAAGTCAACCCGGGTCATGGAGTCAACATTTCCATTTTTAGAATCAAAGATTCAGGCCACTAGAAGTAAAAATCATGAAAAATCAACCAAAAATTAAGAAAATCAGGAAAAATAAGAGAAAAACATATGGTGAGATGATCCAGAAGAAGGATTACAATGGCATGAAGTTGATGAAGTCCACTTGGAAGGAGAAATGGACATGGCAAGACACCTTGGAAGTCCGCCATGGATATGTCAAACTCATCAAGAAGTCTGCCATGAGGAAAGGAGGATATGGTATGAGGTTTATGAAGTCCGCCCAACTTTGGAGAAGACCTGGCATAGGCAACATGAAGTCCGCCCTTGCATCATGGAAAGAAAGTCCTAAAGTCCACCCAGGCATGGAGAGCAAAATGTCAAAATATCTATGAAGTCCGCCCTCACCTTGGATAGGAAATGGCAAGGACTAGGGAAAGTCCGCCCTCACCTTAGAGAAGTAATGTCTTGACCATTGGAAAGTCCGCCCATGCCTTGGAATAAAAGTTATGAAGTCCGCCCCACTTAAAGATGGAATGGCACAAGCAAGAGAAAGTCCACCATGACCAAAAGGGAGTATAGAAAGAGGAATTCAAAGTCCGCCATAAAGAGATAAGCAACATGGAAAGAAACCTTGAAAGTCATCCCTAGGAAGAATGGGAAATGGAAAGAAATTCACCAAGTCCGCCCACATCAAGGAGATATGGAATGAAGTTTGCAAAGTCCGACTTAGCTCAAATAAAAATGTCTAAGACTGCAGCAAGTCTGCTTGGAAGGAAAAGATGATATGTCCAAGTATTGATGAAGTTCACCCTTGGAGAGCAAAATGTCAAACACAATGACAAGTCCACCTTGGAAAGAACATGGAAAAACCAACACAAAATCTGACTTTGCTTGGAGAAGGCATGTCCTGACATCCATAAGATCCGCCAAGTACTATGGCAAACATGATGCAAAGTCAAACCTAGACCAAGAGAGGAAATGTCAAAGTGTTGAGAAAGTCCGCCCCAGTGTAAGAGAAAAGATGGCAAGCACTAGAGAAAGTATGACTTCTCTCTAGAAATGTTTGTCCAAAGATGAAGAAAGTCCGACCTCCCTCAAAAAGCAACGTCCAAGAGGCCATAAAGTCTGACCTAGGCAAAATGTCTAGACCAATGCAAAGTCTGACTTTGCTCAAATTGAGGAATGTCCAAACCAACATGAAGTCCGATTTGGCCTAAGAGATGTTCGTCTAAAGTGGCTTGAAGTCTGACTTAGGCCAAGAAAGAAAATGTCCAAGTTCATGTAAAGTCCACCCAAGGAGAGGATCAAAAAATTGGCTAAAATTCAGAAGGAATAAAGAGGAAAAGTAAAGAGGAAATGAATAAAATCCTTGACCAAGGATGGAATCCACCCTACATAGCACAACCCAGATTCAGAATTGAAGGCAAGTCCACAGGTAAAGTTCATTCGAGCATCGAGATGGCCAAAATCTTGGCCAAATGTTGAATAGTCCACGAGGGTATTACAAAATGAAATTGAATAGCCAAAATTTGGCTAAGTATGGGAAATACTTTTTCCTCCATTGTGGCGAAAGCAAAGGGGAGTTCTCCAAATTCAAGGCGCTTGTAGGAATTTCAAAGCAATCAGGAAAGAAAACCTTTATGATTTCAAGTCTAAACATTTGTTCCAAGGGGAGACTTCCAGACCTCAAGCGCAAGTGAGAAGAAGAAATCAAAAGGAATCAAAGATCAAAGCTAGGAAGAAACAAGCACAAAGGATAGAGTCATCAGCAAGGAAAATATTCTAAGGCAAGAACATGGAAAAACGAACAAAGTGACCAAAGAGGACATCCAACTTGCTGAAGTGGCGCCTCGACCAATCAAATTGTTCCAAGTCAGCACGTCCAGATTCAATGAACCTGACACTCCACCATTGTAATGTCCCCATTTTGGGATTAACCTAAATCTGCCTTGATTTCTTGAAGATATCCTTTTATGATGGTCTAGTGTTCATATTGCATTCTTTTTCTCTTTTTCCTAATCAATCATAGGATAAAAACATTTGTTAGTTGTATATCTTTACTTTGTTGTCGGCCGTAGTCGGCCTTGGTCGTAGTCGGCCAATTGCTAATAAAACTATAGATTAGTAAAGAATAATAATGTCATGTACTTCGGGAAATCATGTTCGGATTAATGTTAATGTTAATGCTATTATGAAACGTCGTGTCGGTTGGTTATCTAACCACCGCCAAACGTTATATGTAGCCTATTGGGATAGTCGGGAGATAGTTATGAGTAATGAGTTATGTGGTGATGGTTATATTGTCAATCACTGCTGATACTCTTTTGTACATGATATTTCTGATGATGAATAAAGTTTCTAGTGTTCAAATATGATATCTTTCAGTTTATGTTGTATTCTATATTCTGCACATGACTAGTTTGCCAGTAGTACGTAAGATTAGAATTACATTTCATAGGCAAACATTTGGCGCCGTTGCCTGAACGGACTAGGGCATCACTCGTCATGGCAGCGTAATGGGTCAACCAGCGGAAGAACCTGTAAATGCTAATGAGGAACGGGAAGACCTATTAACTGAAGATTTTATCAACTTGTGGAAGATATCTTTACGAGATCACGTACGTAGGGAATCCCACAGACGGGAGATCCCTAAGGAAGTTATCTGGGATAGATTGGAAGTGAATGACGAGTTGAAGCGCCTCCTGAATCGTATGCCCAAATTGCTGGCCCGTCATTCCATTATTCTGCAAGACCTCCGAGAGGAACAAGATCAGGAATGCCGAAGGCAGCAAATACTACAACGCTACGAAGAACGAACTAAACGAGAAGAAGAAGAACGAGACACGAGTCGGAGACGTACATCCGGTAGCCAGCAATGATCGCCTGAACATATTTTAAATGCCCGTATGGCCGAACAAAGACAAGAATCGAGTACCTGAAGGTCACGAGACTCAGGAAGAAAAGGTTCGGCGATCACTCCGACTGCAAGAACAAGAAAACCGGCGGAGAAGATTGCAGCAAGCCGGTAAGGAATTGGATGAGGATTTAATTGAAATAAATCAGAGCATTAAAAGAACATATGAAAATCTGACAAGAATAGACACATCCATTGGATGAGCGCACCAAAGTTTGACAAAAGGAAGGGACGGAGAACCCTTCGGCACCCCGTACGTAGGAAGGTATGATCCTTATGAGAACGAAGATGAATTGAATAATAGCATTAGACGGTTTCAGGAGTTGTCCCTCTCAGACGACGACGAACGACTGACGAGTGGAAGATCTGAGCCCAGTACCCCAAGGCGGAGAGAGTACCGAAGGGAACCCCAGGAGACTCAAGGTGTTGAGGACGCCGAAGGAAGACGTGGGAGTGACTCGTACATGGCCGAGAGTGCAAGTGACGCATTGGAACGTAGCGGGGAAACCAGTCTAATCGGGTCCAATACACAAGGAGGACAGCGGGAAAGATGGCTACTCTGGAGCGGCAGAAGCTGCCGAAGTTTATGGGGAATGGGTCAGAAGATCCAGTATGGCATTGCAAGACATGTGAGACAATCTGGATAGCGAGCGGGCAGGATGATCCCGACCAGTGGCTGAAAGCATTTCCAGCGACACTCAGAGAGAGTGCCATTGATTGGTACTCTGAATTGGATCAAGCACAGAAAGCTACATGGAGGTTATTGAAAAAAGCTTTCCAGGAGGAGTTCAAATTTCTTCGAGATGACAGCGAGATTGTTGCGGAGATATACAATACCAAGCAAGGAAAGCACGAGAGTGTGCGGACCTACAACCGAAGACTCAAAGATTTCCTGGGGAAATTGGAGGCACAACCGGCCGATGGGTTGAAGAAAAGATGGTTCATCGAGGGCTTGCTTTCGTCATTAAGGAAGAAAATGAAAGTCATACCTCCTTCGTCATACGCCGAAGCATACAATCGGGCAATGGACATAGAAAGTGAAAATAAAACATCCTCCCGAGGGAAAAAGAAGACAGACGACAAGGAGAGTACGGACGACAACGACGGTGAATCCAAGACTGTACAAGCACTCAGGAAAGATATGATGCGAATGACGAAAGAATTAAAGGCCGACAAGGAGAGTACGAGAGAAGCCAGGGAACTGTGGTGTACGGATTGCAATGGGGAAGGTCACACGAAGGCGAACTGTCCCAAGAACTTATTCTGCAATATCGCCAAGTGATGGGACATTCCGTCAAGGAATGCCCATACAACTTAAAAGCCAGAAGTGCACAAGTACTCTTCACACAGGGAGAACCGTCAACACCGCCGAACACACCACCAAAGCCCCAGTACAATAGCTATGCATCCCCTGGAGGTTACCGAAGCAACAAAAGTCCGAGAAACATGATACAGTACGATGCGAAAGGAAGGCCCATGATCCAATGCAGGAAGTGCGACGAATGGGGCCACTTCGCCAGGGGCTGCCAGAACAGTCAAGGTTCGGGAGGGAGATTGTGTAAGTGGTGTGGACCAGGCGATCATGAAGATAACGAATGCCCAAAGCAAAAGGGTATCCATATGCTAGAAGTAGAAGAACAAAAGGTACTGGCGATCACCAGAGCACAAGCAAAAAAAGCCACTTACCCAGATCAATGTACGGAGAAACAAAGGATGAAGGAAGCAAAAACCGAAGTGGAACTGGCGATAGCGAAGGAAAACAAAGTACCTCTGGAGAAGCCAGGAACCTCTCGGCGGTCGGAGGCGGAAACCAACATCATATGGCAGGTACTGCAGACCACCATACCGATCAAAGTAACTGACCTTCTCCAGACTATGCCGCAATTGGGACTAGCGATCACAAACATCGTCGAGGATGGCAAGCAACCACGATTGGAGGAACGAAGGAAAGAATTGATACCAGAACCGCCATCGTACGGTGAACAAACAATCGACCCGCTATTGCTCACAGCGAACATCGGGAAGATGCCAGCGGTCGTGCATATGGAAATCAAAGGGAATATCTTGACAAATACTATCATCGATGGAGGATCAGGAGTCAACGTACTACCCGAAGACACATGGAAGAGTCTTGGGAAGCCTACACTCTGGCCGCCGACATTCCAACTAGTTGGCGCTGATCAACATGGTATCAAGCCGTTGGGAACGTTGATGGCGCAGAAGGTGACGATCGGGACACAACAGTTTTTGCTAAATTTTGTCGTCATCCCATTATAGAGGAAAGCGTAGGATGCACTACTTGGGAGAGGATGGCTGATAGCAGCGAAGGCAAATCATAATTGGAAGAGGAACACACTCTCGATCGAGAACAATGGGGGGAAGTATGTCATCGACTTGAAGAACCGGGCCGTGAGCGAAGAATTGGCTTCCTCCGGATCTGAATCGGATGGAGGTGAATCGGTTATGGACGAAGGAAGGAAAGCTATGGAACCAAACATCAAAGGCGTACTTGAACTCGAGAGTTGTTCGGAGGACGAGACAAGCTCGCTAAATGGCTTATTTCATTGGCAGATGGAAGACTATGAAGTGTTCCACAGAGAGTGCAACATGCTACAAATCGGGGAAATCAAGGAAGAAGAGGGAAGGCCCAGCCAAAAACTTCCAGCCGAGTATGGAGAGTACAAAGGAAGAGTCTCAAAACTGGACGATACGCCAGTCCACAAGTTTGAACAGGTACGAGATGAAAAAATTGTGGAGTTAAAAAATGAAAAGTATGAAAAAATTAAAAAATTAGAAAAAAAGAAAAGAGATGAAGAAAGGAAAAATGGAAAAGAAGAGAGAGGGGATGAGAGAGAAAATGAACGACAAGGAAAAATTAAAAATTATCAAAGGAGTGAAATGGGGAAAAATAGAGAGAATTAAAAAATTGAAGGGGAGAAATAAAAGAAATTCGAAGGGAGACAAAGGTGAGTTATATAAAAAAGTATGAAGCAATATTCTCATCAACCATATAGTATGCCGTACGGCCAAGCTTAGGAAGGCAAAGGCTAAAGGAGAGAGATTTGACAGGACTTCACCGGCCAAATCAATGGCACGAAGGAAGGACGAAGCAAAGGGAAGAAGCCCGTACACCCATCACAAGAGGCACCTCCGTACGATGTACGGACAAGAAAGAACTCAAAAGAAAATTACGTACGACACACCAATCAAAGGCACGTACGGATCACTAGAGGAGAAGAGGTCATACGATGGCCAAAAGAAAATAGTGTAAGGAGCTTGGAAGGGAACTTCGTACGGGCCAGAAGAAATCCGTACGCCAGGAGACAAGCCGTACGAGTGCCAGAGGAGGAGGTCATACGGTATCAACAAAAACACACAATACATTGTCACGTGAAAAGAAAATTAGGATTGCAAGTGCCAAGTCGACAAGGAAGGGCCACGCCAGCAATCAAACCCCTCATTGACAAGGCCGTACGATATAAAGAAGTGGTACGATTGGAAGAGGCCGTACGACTTGGAGAAAGAGCCGTACGCTCTGGCAAAGAAGAGGCCGTACGACCTAGAGAAAGAGACATACGCTTTAGCAAAGGAGAGGCCGTACGACCTAGAGAAAGAGGCGTACGCTCTGGCAAAGGAGGATCTGTACACTATGGCAGAGGAAAAGTCGTACGACTTGAAGGAAGAGCCGTACGCTATCATACAAAAGAGGTCGTACGAGTTGCAAATGAAGCCGCATGCTTGGATAGAGTAGAGGTCGTACAAGTTAAGGAGGTCGTACGCCATGCTAATCAGAAATCCGTACGACATATTAAGGAGTCTGTACGGGGGGAAAAGGAGTTTGTACGCATAAAGATCGTACGCACTGAACAAGGGAAGGCCGTACGATGTAGAAAAGGAGTTGTACTCACTGTTGACTTGAACAAGGGGAGACGTCAGAAGAGGGGGTCAAATGCAAATGTCGTACCAGTTGCCAGCAAGCATCACCAGTACGGTAATTGGAGTGTCGTATCAAGCATCGATCGAGAGAAAGTAAAGAAAAACAATGAAAAATCTGTATTTTTCGGCTTTGTCAGCACTAATTGGAACCTGTGGGAAAATCATGAAAATGAGGTGCACGATGCAGTTTCAGGTGGTTTCAGAAGTGTTAAATTGGTCTTGGTGGCGGGGGCGCTGCCCCTCGACCCCGCCCTGTATCGCGACAAGGAGCGCGCGAGGGGCACTGCCCCTCGACCCGTTAAAGCTGCGGACAAAGGGCGTTGCCTGGCCGGTATTGCCCCGAACCCCATAAGGCCCATGACCCCATCAGTTGTGGAATTATGGAGTTTGCGGTGCAACCCGGCCATCATGAAATGCAGTTACAAGAGTGGTGCGACCGAGCAAGCGAGGTAAAGCTGACTCAAGGAAAGGTTAGTGAGAGGGATGAGTAGTATTGAATTAGGTTGATAGAAGTGGCGATGCACAACTTCGGCAGGGAGAATCAATTACAAAGAAAGGGCCGAGGAGTTGGCATTTTGTTTCGATTAAGGTCTAGAGAAGGCGACTTCTTTTATGGGGATGATGTTAGTCGTATATCTTTACTTTGTTGTCGACCGTAGTCGGCCTTGGTCGTAGTCGGCCAATTGCTAATAAAACTATAGATTAGTAAAGAATAATAATGTCATGTACTTTCGGGAAATCATGTTCAGATTAATGTTAATGTTAATGCTGTTATGAAACGTCGTGTCGGTTGGTTATCTAACCATCGCCGAACGTTATATGTAGCTTGTTGGGATAGTCGGGAGATAGTTATGAGTAATGAGTTATGTGGCGATGGTTATATTGTCAATCACTGCTGATACTCTTTTGTACATGATATTTCTGATGATGAATAAAGTTTCTAGTGTTCAAATATGATATCTTTCAGTTTATGTTGTATTCTATATTCTGCACATGACTAGTCTGCCAGTAGTACGTAAGATTAGAATTACATTCTGTAGGCAAACAACATTCATAAATTTATTCATTTTTTCTAAATAATCACAATTACTTATAAGGCTCAATAATTGCTACAAGTATCTTTATTGTATGTATATATATATATATATGTAATTACATACAATAATGTCAATGGAGCATAACATATCAGCAATGTTATAAGACAACTAGTAGCATGCATGATTTATTATTCCTCATGCAATCAATAAAAATCATATAACATTAAATAAATAGCATCGTGTATGAATTACTATTAATTAGAATATTATTTAAATCTAAGATATATTTATCAACATCATTATTTAAATGTACAAACATTTATCTAACTTATTATTTAAATTCATAAAATACTTATCTACTTTCCATCTCCCTGTCTTTATAAATTTTAGATGATCTTGCAGTCTATATTTTACAGTGTTCCACGGGCCTGGGGGACGGGGAAACGGGGGGACGGGGAAACGCGTTTCGGAGACGGGGGGACAAAGGGCCTTAGTTTGGGGACGGCGGGGGGACGGCGGCGGGGGGGTGGCGGGGGGGTGGCGCTGATATAGTTATACATATACTTATAGTACTTGAAAAACTAGTTTTGAAAAGATGTATAATAGTATAGCAGTATAAGAATTACATTTCAAATGAAACTATAGGAAATTAGTAAATTTATAACATGGCAAAATTTGAAATACTAAATCTAAATACGAAGATATTTGAATTGTCAAATTGGAGATTTCTATTATATCGCCAAAGGCCCAAATATGAATAACATTGATGATATGACAAAGTCTATAAAGATGATTAATTGATTACATGATTCATCATTAGTTCATTACAATAAGTAGCATTACAAAATGAAAATTGAAAAGACAAAATGCCAAAATGTCGAAACTCAAAATGTAGTGAATGGAGGCCTCTAATCATCTCCAAACTCCCCATCACTGGAACTGCTGGACTCCACATGGTCAAGATCCCTCAAGCTCACACCAACCAGCCTTGCATCTGAAGTGGTAGGATCATCCTCTTCAATCTGTGAAGGCTCCTCTGGCTCCACATCCCATCGTGCTGCTGGACTTTCCTTGTACACAATTGTCTTGCGGTCCATGAGATGCAAAGCACTGTGTACAGCCACAAGCTTCTCTGCTCTCTTAGAGGTAAGTCTGTTCCTCTTAAGAGAGTGGATGAAGCTATATGTAGACTAGTTCCTCTCAGCAGCTGAAGAACTGGAAACCTGGGATAGCAGACGAATAGCTAGAGTGGTGGTCAAAGATTTCGAACCATGACAATTCCACCACAAAAGTGGGTCCTCCTGTGCCATAGAAACTATATCCACCTTTGCTGCATCTGAATAGCCTCTAAGAGTGGCAAACTTGGTCCACTCAGTGCGAATTGTGCTGGCATCTGTAGAATCATACATCTTCTCTATGCACCTAAAGAAACCTGCCTTCACCTCATCATCCTGAATCGGTGTCCCTCTACCTGGTCTAGCCATGTACCACTTAGGATTCAAGGCAAAGGCAGCCATATGCAAAGGAGTGTTCAACTTGTCCCATCTGCGCTGAATGATTGGCCGGATGTGCTCATTGTAGAATGCTAGAGAGGGGTCCTTCACTCGCACAACAGCCCTCATCTGGTCAAGCATAGAGTCAATGCACTCATACACCTCTCCAAGGTTAGGTGCATCCCCATCCCCATATCTGATAACCTGGAATACTGGATAAATGATGGAGACAATGTATTTCGCATCAGTCCAAAACACATCACTCTTCACTATCTCCTTCACCCTTCTCCCCTGTGCTGTCTTGGCCTCGGCCCACCTATTCCACTCATTAGTCATAACCATGACTTGCAATGCCTCTTGCAACTCAATCATTCTCTCCAAGAGAATGAAATATGATGCATATCGGGTCTCCACCGGTTTCAAGAACTCCTTCTTCGCGAAGGTCGTGAAGAGTGCATGGGAAGTGTGGTGGTTGCAGATAAACATCTGCACATCTCTCGCATCAGTGACCACTCCTCTAATCCAATCAATCTTCCCCATGTCCTTGAGTGCATTGTTCATGGCATGCACACAACATGGGGTCCACCAAATATGTCTATAGGCTGCCTCAATGAGTTTCCCTGCTGCTTTACACACATGGGTTGCATCTGTGATTACTTGGACCACATTTTGTGGCCCAACCTCCTCAATAGCCTCCCTGAGGAGATGAAACTGAAAATCAGCATCTTTGCGATGCCCTGTACAATCAACTGCTCTAAGGAAGTATGGGCCCTCTGCACATGTGACCATGATGTTGATGAGTGGACGATGGCTAATGTCCGTCCACCCATCCATAACTATACTGCACCCAGATGCCACCCAACATGCCTTCATCTTCTCCATCAAAATATCGATCTTGGAATAGCACTTATCCAAGATCGAGGTCCTCATTTTTGTCTCACCTGGTGGCACATATGATGTTCCTCCCTTAGCCACTATAGCCATCATCTCCCTATAATAAGGAGACCGTGTAACATGAAATGGAATTCCATTGGCAAAAAAGAACTTGCCAATGGATTCATCTATCTCATCTCTCAACTGCACATTAAACATATTAGCTATGGGGTTACTTTGTGATGTCTACAACTTGCGTTTCCCTGTGGCTGTCCCCCTAGCGACACTAGAAGTGGAAGTGGATGAAGTTCCAAACATCATTCCTCCCGTCTGAAAAGTATGTGGCACTGATGCATGCTGGATTTGCTGAAGGGCTGCCCTACCAGTCAAAGTAGTAGGGACTGAAATATTTGTGTCCTCTGGAATGCCCCAAAGCTTGTTAAACTCCATTCTATACTTTATATTTTTAGCCTCCTTCAAAAACTTACAAGGCTCCACACCTTTTCCTGTCCAAAAAAGAAAGTGTGCATTCACTCGAGTCATGCTACCAAACCATTCCATATGACAAATGTTGCACTTCCACTTCCTTGTTCCCCCACCTGAACTTGATGTGCTTTGTATTCTTGTAGCAAACTATTTCAGAGGAGACTTTGGATCAAAATGACCCCTAGCAAACTCTGCCAAGGTTTCTGAAGGGCAACCTGTACTAGCTGCTGCACTCGCCAAGGAACTAGATTGGGCTGCAGGATCAGCCCCATGGTCATCCCCCTCATTCTCAGGTTCAAAATCTGAATCATGTTCACTATGAGAGTGAATTTCCATGTCATCCCCACTCATGTCTTCGGTGCTCATCGTGAAAGTGACACTGCATTCACAAAATT
>VDFB02158454.1:0-25799 GCA_007258455.2 Sequoia sempervirens | reverse complement strand
AGATCCACTACTCTCACATCTGCTCACACAGCCCCTATCACCTAGCTGTTGTCAAGGATGCCGACCAAACTAAAGAGGGAATAGATATAGAGTAAGATTTTGTTGTCTCAAGGGCTGTCATTGTAAATAACCATGAATAATACAAATTCCTGATAACAAAATATATGCATCCATGTAATGCATTTATTTCCATTAGTTTTCAGGATAGTAAAGTTGCTTAGGTATGATTGAATTGTTGTGTTAACCATCAGAATTACCATCACCACTTCTGTATGTATGAGTTCTTTCTTTCTGTATAATGTTCTCCATCAACAAATCTATTATATACTGAATGCATTTGAATACCAAGTAAATTAATTAAGATATCAATGATGGCACTCCTGCTTTATATTATTAAGTTGTGCTCGTTCACAAATACACAAACCATAATTTCTTCTAGATAATTTCCTTCATTATATGTGGTGGACATTCTGCTGTGTTCAACCATGTTGTTTAAAAGATTAAATAAAAAACAGAAATACTTTCTTGGAATTTCTATTTTTCTCGAGTTACCTTAGGCCTTGACAGGAAATGAACTAATATTTGGTCTCGATGCCATCATTCAAGCCACCTAATGATTCTTACCATTTAAAGAGAAACAGGAAGAAAAATGAACAATACACAATTGACGATACTAATTAATGATATCAGATTTCCACAATCCATACTATTGATCGTTGCTGTTTCTGGATTAGATTGTGTGAGTTTTTTGTATCAACATTTCAGATCACACTCTATGACCCATCATCAGGATAATAGAGAGCTGTAGGAGGGATTACGAAGTGTGATCCAAAGCGTTGATACAAAAAACTCTCACACAATCTAATCCAGAAACAGCAATGATCAATACATGATACTGTTTAAAAGCTTAAATGAGATGCTAAACTGCAACTACCTGGTCAAATTCAAATGCCTTATTTCCTTGTAATGATTTGCGAGGAGATACAAACTTTGGTCTGTAATATTCTGCAAAACCCAAAACAACAATTATAATTTAGGAAGGCCGCATATGTTAAACACCAGTAAACTATTGCCTTCAAAGCAAGGCCCAAAATATTTATTTTGTTCAAAACAATTTTATAATAAAAAGATTTTAGTTTTAACTGGAAACAACATAAAAAATCATTGCTGTAACAACATAAGGATTTTTAATTTAGTTTCTTCTCCTTTCATTTTGACTGAGAAGCAAGTTGCAATCATAGTTACAAAAAACAGTAATTTTCATTTGAGACCTGTATCTGCAATATCTTGCACAAACATACAGCCCTGCATACTTGACAGCATGCAACTGCCTTCAATCTCAAAACAAACGAAATGTTTAAATCTTAGCTTGTCTCCGTAATTCACAATGTGTTTCAAATTTGTTCTAAGTTTTAGCCAACAACATTGAAGGAAAAACAAATATTTCTATACTTGACAACTCGTGAAAGAAAACAAAACTTTAAAATATAATAAAAGAAAGAAATACGAAAAATTATAGATTTCTATACATCACAACTAAGAAAGAAAGAAAAGAAAATTTTAAAATATAATTAAAAAAGAAAAAGAAATAAGCAAAATTATAGATTTTGTATACATCACAACTAAGAAATATATAAAACAATGTCTAGACTCTGAATGATCTAGATGCATTCAATGAAATGGAGCAACTGACTGGAATAAGAGTTCATATGATAGTGTTAATGCCATCTAGCACAAATGACAGAAAGAAAAAATTCAAAGGCCAATTTTTAGAATTAGATCTTTCAGAATCTCTAACCATTTCAAGCATCAAATATTGTCATCCATTATAAGTTGAATTCTTTAATAAGCACTCTTTAGGGTGCAGCATCTAATCCTGTGTTTTGTAGGTACGATATGAGAACAAGTTCACTCACATATTGAGGATGCAAGCAAATCAGATGTCACTCAGGCAAGACAGAAAGTTTGCCCCAAAGGACTAAATCTTTTAATTATTTAGAACTATAAAACTGCATGGATACTACAGAATTATCATTAAGACTTGTAATAAAATTAAAAATTTCAAAGAAATTAAAATAGCATATTCCCTTGGATGCATTCCACCAAACGCTGTAATTAGTTCAGAGATTCAGGAAAATTATGACATTTACAATTGGAAGGTGATTCCATCCATCAAATTACCATTAGGTATTCTTCTTTCAATTCACCAAATCACCAATGCACAGCCAAATAATGTAATTTATGGCCAAAGAAATCGCATATGCAGGAGTAATTTCATGTCTCTTTTCATTATGTTGTAAGTTCCTCAAGTAACATCTCTAGTTAATTTCATTGTACTATGTTGCTCGATATTCCTCTCTTACCTGTACCCATATAGTGTGGTCTAGCCTTTAAGTGATTTTATGTCATAAGCTGTGCAAGCAAAATCATACACAACTAAATAGTTTAGATTGAGATTCCTTTGCATTTGGCATTGGTATGCATATAATCTAGACAAATAGAATGTATATCAACTTACTAAATACTTAATGAATGTCAAGATACAATACACAAGGTTGAGGAAAGAATGTCCTTTAGCCAAAAGATCAAAGCAGACAAAAGGAAAATCTAGCACAAACACAACAGAAGGAAGCCAGATGGACCAAGGTCGTTAAAGAGAATCCATGTAACCTATAACGTTATAGGTTGTAAATGTCTTATCATTACAGCATGTGATATTAAGAGATTTATTTATGAACAGTTTTGCATTTTAATTTCTAGTTATATATAAAAGAAGAGAGTAAGTATTACACATTCAAACAAAAAAAGACAGTTACCTTACATCCACTCAAGTTCAGTGAGACTATCTCATTGCAGTTCTTCACCAAGTGCTTGATACTCTGATCAGTGAGCCTGAGGTATCAGAATAAATTACAGCTATTATAGCAAATGAAAGCCAAGATGAGTGGACCATACTTATGTATGATAAGTTAAAAACTTAAAAACAATAATAAGAAAAGATACATGAAAAGTAAGGAGAGAGTTCAACAGAATGTCTTGATAGAATTTTAGCAGGTAATCCTTAGTGCACTGTCAATACCTTACATTCCAATAGATAGACAAATACTTGACTTTGGGACTTGCAACAGTGATGGCCTCCACTCCGCTATGAGTGATTTTTTGGCAGCCATTTAAATTAAAATGCTTCAATGTCTGGAAAGACTACACAATTTATTAGGAGGCCACACTTAGTACTGGAACAACTAAAAAAATTATATAATTCCAAGATTTTTCCACAATATCAAGGAGAGCAACAGAAAAACTTTTTTAAATTTAGTTACCATGCCCTTGAGTAACAGAAGATGCTTGTCTTCAACATCTTGAGCAAATTCAAAGTTTATCTCCTCCACATTCTTGTATCTCAACTGCAGAAAGTCATTGGCAATTTACAATATCTTCAGTTACCAATAACCAAGGAATCTGATTTAATGATGGAACCAAACAACACAATATTTAAAGAACTTCTCGTCTTGTCATACCAGGGAATAGTATTAGGCTAAGCACTATTTGCAACTGGAAGAACAAATCGATGGCTTGCCCAATTAGATCAGCAAAATTGCAAACAAAATAGACAACCAATAATTATGGGCAAGGGAAGGTAGAAGACAGATATCAAAAGTGTGCCGAGTGCACAATCATAGGTGCACATCAAGCTTTAGAAACAGACCCAACAGAAAGTATACATGACACATAGTTTCTTGGCATACCCAAATGACAATTGCAACTTCAACCCAGCATAGATTAAAGGATATGGATAAGATTGGAAGGCCAAACTGTTGGAAATATTGTCATTGATGTCAAAGGGGAATATAGGAAATGGATGGCATTGATGTCAAAGAAGACAAATATATCATCATTATCATATCACACTCAGTGGCTGTTATGGCTGTTATGATACATCTGTCTAAGAATATTTGGTGAAGGATAAGGAGGTCGATTTCCATCAAGGTTGACTCTCTTCGAAGGACGATTGAAGGATGATTATAAATGTTAAATTAAAGATTTAATTTTAGATATCTATGCTGGCCAGCCTTCATATATGAGCACCAAGATTAAAATATTTGAAATTAATGTTGAGGCTGACCCCCATATAGAAGCGCTCTATTTGGAAGTCAAAAATAATAAATTTATATTTTCTTAAAAGGGGCCGACCCCTCATGGTGTGCACCTATCTTTGAAAAGGTACATAAAAATTAAAAGTTGCCACCTTTGGGACAAGTCGTCCTTTCTCATAAGAGACGCCTCTCTTGGGAAAATAATGTGGTATAAAAAGAAGAAAAAGTGGGAGCCAAAAATGTTACACCCCAATTGTGTAATTACTATTTACTATTACTATGTAGGGTAAATATGAATGTAATGTGAATTTTGGAGATGAATAAATTGTGCTTGTACTTTGTTATCAATGCATTATATATGAATGTTGTTTCACTTGATGTTATCTCATGGAAAAGTACTGCATATATGTGAATGGATGGTTATTGAATCAATATTCTAACTTTGGAGATGTTTTACGTATACTGCATATGTTATGAACAATTGAGTGTCGTGCGCATGTGTTAGTGGTTGCAAGTATATGTTTAATTCCTCCGGACAGAGGGGAAGTATCACTCAAGAGAAGATTTTGGTTGGGTAATCAATAACAAAAACTATCTGAGCATATACACACACTACAGTAGAATAATTGAGTTGAGTCAGATTATGGGAAGAGGGTAAGCCATCCTTAGTTAATGTGTTTACATAAGTAAAAGTCTTGATTACTACTGAAATGCATTATTGGGTGATTATCTATTTGAGCTTTAGAGTTCTTTCTTGTACTATTACGATTATATTTATAAGAACGTATGTGGAATATGTGTATATATATGCACATATATGTCAATGGGATCTAACGACATGTGCATGTACCACACATAAACGTTTATCAATACAATGGTAATTGTGTATAACTATATGTGAATCGAATGTGAACATATATATATACACATATCCATATGTACATATGTGTCAATACATGTGTATGTTGGCGAATGGACATGCCCATATGAATGTATCGATATAGGTATACATACGTATACATGTACATAGAGGCATATATATATATATATACAATCGATATATTGTGTTTATTATGTGAATACTATCTTGCTTATATTTATTTGTATATCGAATGTATACTTGCTTGATGGTGAAGGGTATATATATGAATATATATTTAATATATTAACCATTGCTTGGGAATCGACTATCATTTATCATGATAGAGGCCAATTATAAGTTTCTTATGACTGTGCTTTGAGAAGCCAAGTTTTACTCTTGCTGCTACGCTTTATGGAACACGTATATTTCATTATAGCTTACTACATTATGTCGATGCATGGTGTAGACTTAGTCGACGCCTATTGAAAGAACAACTTTGACTTGGTAAAACTTAAAGTGCCATGTCTTCGAGCTTAAACCAACATCTATTAAGCCGTAAGAAACTGGTCGACGACTTTGTCAAAGTGAATAATATTTGAATCGACTCATACCCAGACTAAGTCGATGAAAGCATGGTGTCACAAATTGGTTTTTGACTGTTTCTAATTGAATGGAAACCATGCGAACTTTGAGAATAGTGTGGAAGCTTTGGCACCACCTTTGATTCCTTATACTTGTAGATGTCCATTGTTGGAGATAATTCGAATTATCCATGTGCAGATTTGAATAAGTCTCTATTTGTTGTCGATCAAGCAAAGTCGATCTGTAGATGTTTTTGCTGAGTATGAGCTTACATATTCACCACCTTTTTGTTGTGATTTATGTGTTGCTATGCATGCTTGCTACTATCAGAACTCATGCCTAAACTATAGGCTGAGTAGTTACCAAATAGCTGTATAAATAGTGGTGCTTGATCACTTGTTGAGGACACATATTGCTGCAAGTTTTTACTCTGCATTTTCTTAGTTTTATTTGTGAGAAAGAGAGAGAGAGAGAGAGAGAGAGAGAGAGAGAGAGAGAGAGAGAGAGAGAAAAGATTCTATTATATTGAGAGAGTTGTTGAGAGAAGTATTCCATCAACTTGAGTATTAGAAGGTTATTGTGACATCTCTTGAGAAGCTATAATCAGACTAGTTGTTGTTTGGAGAAGCTCCATTGCTGTCAATTCATTGGATAAGTGATAACAGGCATGAGGATATTCTTTTTTTTAATTTTATTTATGAAAGATTATTCTCTATGAATGTTTGAATTGTCTTTTATAAGAACTTGCATTTAGGGAAACTAGAATAGCTTTGAAAAGGAAATAGAAGTCATTATAATGTTTTTATGATGTGCTTGTATGTACTCCATAATAGGAGATTGATGTTTGTCATAGGTAGTATATACTAGGTATGATTGAACATGAGTGACATATGTGTTACTCTTAGCTAAGTTATTGATTTAACTAGAATAGCTTGTATTATAGAAACAAGCAGAGCACAATAGATTGGAAATCATCGAATGAATTATTAACATGAAAGAATGAATAAATAGAATACAAGGAAGGGCAATCGACAATCACGGAGACGTGATTGGAGCCAGTAACGGAAGGTAATTGAAACAACAATAAGCAAGTTACAGAAGTAACATGCATTACATAGCTAAATTATAGGAACGTGATTGAGCATTAACATATGCTAGTTACTAATTTAATACCCTCCCTTAATGCTCAATCTATCAACTACAACAAGATGCCCCCTAAATCTAACAAACTTATCCAGGCTCAAAGACTTGGTGAGAATATCAGTAGTCTGATCCTTTGTCGGAACATATTGCAATGCTATGGATTCATCTTCAACAAGCTGGTGGATGAAGTGACAATGAAGATCAACATGCTTTGTCTGTTCATGGAAGACTGGATTCTTGGCGAGTTTGAGCACCCCTTGATTGTCACAATATAAGGGGGAAGGTCCTGCTTGAGACATTTGCATGTCCGAGAGCATCCTTCGAAGCCAAACTGCCTCACAAGCTGCTTTAACAGCTCCTCAATATTCTGCTTCGGTTGAGGAGAGAGCCACTGTCTACTGCTTCTTGCTAGTCCTTATAACTGCACCTGTACTGAATACATACCCTAAAGTAAACTTTTTGTCATCAACAGAACCCACCCAATCTAAGTTTGTATAACCAATCAGCTTTGGATCTTTGCACCTCCCATATAAAATGCCAAGGTCAAAAGTGCCTTTCACATATCTCAGCACACGCTTCACCGCAACCCAATGTTCAGCTTTAGGGGCTGATATGAAGCGAGAGATGTAGCTCACTGCAAAGCTAAGGTCAGGTCTAGTGGCAACGAGATAGATGAGGCTGCCCACAAGTTGCCTGAATTCTGATTCGTTCTACACGAGTGAATCCAACTAAGTTGATAACTTCAGCCCTCTCTCCATAGGTGTAGATGTTGGTTTTCAATCTGTCATCTGGAACTTGTCCAACAAGCTCTTGGCATACTTCGACTGTGAAATGAAGGTACTGCCAGTAGATTGCCAAACCTCTATACTGAGGCAATAATGGAGGAGTCCCAAATCTGCCATGTCAAATGATTGACTGAGATGATGTTTGATCTCCTCAATCAAATGATCTAAACTGCCAATAATGATTAAGTCATCAACATAGACAACTAGGAACAAGATATCATTACCAGTCCGATTGACATACAGATTAGAGTCAGAAGGACTTCGCTGAAGGCCATGATCAATAAGGTACCAATCAATCTTCATGTACCAAGCCCGTGGTGCCTGCTTAAGGCCATAGAGTGCTTTTACCAGTTTGCATACCTGGTGTTCTTTACCAGCAACCTTGAAACCAGGAGGTTGCGTCATGTAAACTTCTTCCTACAAATTACCATTGAGGAAGGCACTCTTTACGTCCATTTGATGGAATTTCCATCCAAATTGAGCTGCTATCGAGAGGACAAGATGAATGATACTCATCTTGGTTGTAGGAGCAAAAGTCTCCTCATAGTTAATGCCCTCTTGCTGTGAAAACCCTTTGGCTACCAACCTAGCCTTGTATTTATCAAGGGTTCCATCAACCTTATACTTAACCTTATAAACCCATTTGCAGCCAATGGGTTTTTTCCATGCGGAAGATCTAGAAGCTCCTAAGTGTGATTTTGCATGAGACTATGATGTTCGGCTGTCATAGCCTGTTCCCACTTAGGTATGCCTTTTAGCCTCTGTATATGTTTGAGGCTTTGAAATGCTATGAAGGTTGGCCATAAGAGAAAAATTCACTCTATTATGCTGTTTGCTCTTATTCCAAGCAGATCTACCCTCTAGTAACTCATCATCATGAAGAGCACCAATTGTCGATATCAGGACATAATAACCCGACCACAATAACCCCATCATAATAACCCAAGGACAAAATAACCCAAGGTCATAATAACCCCTGGTCAAAATAACCCATGGACAAAATAACCCATGTAATTTATAAATTTTGTTTTCCTTTCTCTATATTCTTATGGGGATATTTTGTCCATGGGTTATTTTGGCTTGGGTTATTATGACCCTGGGTTATTTTGTCCTTGGGTTATTGTGACTGGTTTATTCTATCCAAGGTTATTTTGGTCGGGTTATTATGTCCTATAACCCCAATCGTCGAAGCCCACCATCTAGGCCAAAGAGTAGATGAACCAATATCGGAATCAAGAGGAACAACCTCTATTGGATCAGCTGGAACTGGCATATCTGGAAGAACATCCAGATTTTGCTGAATAAGAGACAGTGGTGAAAGCGGTTGTTGAGGTGCCTACACCTCTGCAGAATCCCTCCCATAAAGTGGACCAAGTGGAAGATAAACACCCAAATTAGAATCTTTCTAAGGCCGAACCTCAGAACAAACAGGAGAAGACTAATAGAAGAGCCCACAATTCTCATCAACCACGACATCACGATTGAAGATTAGACGATCAGTGTCTACATCGATCAGTCTGTATGCCTTATGTTTCTCACTATAACCTATAAACATGAGTTTCTGGCTCTTGGAATTCAACTTAGTGTGCTGAGCATCAAGAATCCAAACATGAGCAATGGAGCCAAAAACCTTCAAGTGACTAATGTTCGGCTTACGTCCAGACCAGGCTTCTTCAGGAGTCGTCTTCTTCACAGCATGAGTAGGAGATCTGTTCAGAAGATAAACAACAGTATACATTGCTTCAGACTAGAACTTCTTAGGAACATGTCTATGCTCCAACATAGAACGTGCCATTTCAGTAATGGTGTGATTGCGACACTCGACTACACCATTCTGCTAAGGGGTGTAAGGTGTGGTAAATTGGCACTTTATGCCATGTGCAGCACAAAATGTGGAGAAATCTTAGAAACAAAATTCCCCCCCATTATCAGACCTAAGAGTAATAATAGAAGAACTAGACTCTTTTTCTACCAAGGCCTTATATTGCTAAAATATGCTAAACACCTCTGATTTAAGCTTCAAAAAATACACCCACATCTTTCTACTAAAATCATCAACAAAAAGCAAAAAATACTTGGATCCAGTAATGGAAGGCTTGTGCATCGGACCACATACATCAACGTGGATCAACTGTAAAACCCTGGAAGCCCGCCATGAGTCGCCATCGAAGAAAGGAGTCCGATGTTGCTTTCTAGCCTGACAAGCCTCGCAAACTCCATGAGTTTGAGTCTGAATCGCAGGTAGACCACCAATGAGATCATCTTGTGATAACTGAGAGAGATAGTGCATGTTCGGGTGCCCATAACGCTGATGCCAGAGACTGCTAATAAAAGTGCTCTTGGCTGCCATAGTGTGCTCTTGAGAATCACTAGAATCAACAAGTCTATAAAGACCATGATCCTCAAGTCCCTGAATGACTGTAGTCTGTGTCTCTTTGTCAACAATACTACATGTATGCATACTGAAGACGATGTCCAACTGAGGAGAGTGAGTCATAATCTGACTTACAGAAAGTAAGTTCAACTCCATGCCAGAACTCCATGCCAGGTACAAAGTATACATCAAGAAATATCAAATTTCTCCCACCAGACTAAATTTGAATGTTGCCCTTGCCGACAACAGTATACTCTTCGCCTCCTCCAAAGATAACTGAATCTCTGAAAGGCATGTACTGAATGAACCAGTCTCGCCGATGTGTGAAATGGTGTGAAGCACCAAAGTCAATGTACCAAGCAAAAGTGTTTACAAGATTTGTAGGACTCTTTGCCATGAATGCAAAGAAGGCAGACTCCTTCTGCTCAGTGTGCTCCGCCACATGTGCTTTCAGTCTAGACTCTCCTTGTTTTCCTTGTTCATAGGCCAAGCATTTCGAACAATCCTTCTTCATGTGGCCAAACTTGTGACAATAATTCCACTGAATATTCTTTGACTTTGAAGAATCTGAAGATTGCCCCTGATTGTGCTGCTAAAAGGATGAAGGATTGCCCTTATTCTTCTAAAATGTCTTTGCAGGGAATGCTTGCACTAAAGAGGATGAAGTGGCACTAGTACCAAACTATTGTTTCCAACGATCCTACTGTAGAAGTTTGTTGCAGAGATTTCGAAACGTCAAGTCAACATTAGTCGTTGTAATGTTGAGCGTCTCAATAAAGTGCTCATACGGATGTGGTAAACTCTTTAGAGTGATCACCACCATATCTTCTTCCTCCATCTTCCGACCAATAGCCTCGAGTTGATCCCGAATGTCCTTGATCCTGGTCAAATGTGCTTACAAAGGTGTATTCTCATCCATGACGATGGAAAACATGTTCTTCAGAAAGAACACGACTCTTGTCGGAAGTCTCATGAAGATCTTTCAGAAGATCCCAAATCTCCTTCGCTGATTTACCGGAAGGAACCTGAGGTAACTGGTTATTAGTGACTGATAACTTAATGAGCATAACGGCTTCTCGATTCTGCACATCAAACTTCTCTTGATCCTTATCAACTGTGAGAGGTCGTGTCTTGGTGCCTAGGACAATCTGGTCAAGACATCAATACTCAAATATCGTCATCATAGGTTGCTTCCATGTGTTGTAGTTGCAATTGTTGAACTTCTAACTGTTGTCCAACATGATGTTGGTCAAACTCGCCATCTTGCACACTTTTCGAGACATGAAAAACAAGACAAACAAGCTGGCACAAATTCCAAGGCAGCAAAGAGCAGATAAAGACATAACCGATGTCCTTCAGAAAGACGTCTAAAGCAAAAGAAAATCGCTTCTAGCTAAAGACAAACGAGTAGAAGCACAATGACAGGTAGAGATAAACTTCTGCCAAAAAAGACTAATGCTTTAGAATCGATGAATCAAGAATAAAATATCGTCCAGTTAAGAGAACAACTTTCTCAGGTAGATAAACTCCTCCAGATTAGACAAAATAAATAGATATGTCTTCAACAAAGACAATGATGGAACACGAGAATCCTCTAGACGGACAAATCATGATGACGTGATGAGCAACAGAGACAAAGACGGAACACGCAAGCAGAAGATTCCACGCAAGCACAAAGGTGAAAGTCGCGTCTTCACAGAAAAAAGTATGCACAACCAGAAAAGAAGACGCACAACCAAAGGTGAAAATTGTGTCTTCACTAAAGATTTCACGCAAGCTCCAGAGGTGAAAGTTGCGTCTTCATTGAAAAATGAACACACACACACAGAGTCCCACTTTCGGAAGAGACGCACAAACAAAGAAGTATCGTGCCAAAACAAATCTTCAAAGCGCACAGAAAAGAGTACGCACGGGCACCAGACGGGAATGAAATACCCGCACATGCATACACACGGGAAATGAACGCAGCTCCAGATACGGCTCGATCAAAACACGGACATATGCATAGGCACCAGAAGCAAAAAGACCGCACGATAACACCCGACGCACATCTGGAGGATGAAAATCAATCAGAACTCTCCCTCCAAACACATGATCACATGAATGCAAATAGGGGTTTTGCTAAAGAAAAATCCATTTCAAAGAGCTAGTCACTCGAATATAGAGAAGAAACATAAAGCAAATCACACGAACAGATGAAAAGTGTCGTCGACGGAAGTATCTGAAGGCCACACAAGCAGATGAAAGTTCATTCCAAAAATACTCACCCATAGAAATACTCACGCACGGAGAACACAAACGCATGACACTTGAAGCCCAACACGCAAACAAAGAACGAGCAACACAGAAGAGATACTCCCGAACGCTCATGCGAAGTCAACTTCCAAATGCACAAAAAAACGAAAAACCAAATCGATTATTATGGCTCTAATACCATATTATAGAAACAAGCAGAGCACAATAGATTGGAAATAATCGAATGAATTATTAACATGAAATAATGAATATATAGAATAAAAGGAAAGGCAATCGACAATCATGGAGACGTGATTGGAGCCAGTAACAGAAGGTAACTGAAACAACAATAAGCAAGTTACAGGAGTAACATGTGTTACATAGCTAAATTATAGGAACGTGATTGAACATTAACATATGCTAGTTACTATTTTAATAGATTGTGTTTACTCCTAGGATTGTTTATCCAGTATGGGAGGGAGCTTGTGTACTTGTTAAGTAGGTTTATTCCAAGTATGTAAAATGGTGATAGGTTATCTCTAGGGTGATAGATTATCCATTGAAAGAAATACCTATGTGTAGTTTAAGATGGCCTTAAGCAAATCGGCCCTGAGTAGTGTATGTGATAGATGACCTTCATTCGAAGTACTAAATAAGAACACCTTGGCCAAAGTAGTGTGACTACCATTGGCTCCACTATCAATTCACCATGATCCAGTATTACATGCTAGTTCCAAATTGTGGGATTACAAGTTCTAGTTATGTAGGACATAGCTCTATGCTCAGTTGGTTGTCGTTATTCGATTACTCTACCAATCTCTTCATTGAAGGGAAGGGCCATCTATCGAATGATAGATGTGCAAGGTACCGCATTAAGAGTCTGTGGTTGGCAGAAAAGTGCTTGAGTGATGCTTCTCCTCCTCAGCAGGCGACAAAAGAACCAAGATTTGAAAGGAAGGATCCTAGACTGTCTTTAAGCTATTTGTTCCAAAGCTCATTGAGCTATGTATGTAAATGTATGCATTCTTGTAATATTGTAACTTATGAAATTATTGTTATGAAATTATTGTAATAAAATGGAATCCTTATTGTATTATGTTATGCATCTTTGTTCCTATATTCTCAATAATGAAAAGAATTTTTTTTATTGCAATGGCTTGTTACATAATTTATTTACTCGCAAGGTGAACACTTAGGAATTTTTACTTCATTGAAGGGTTAGTTTGTGTTGATGTAATTGCAGCTTCGGGCTTCATACTTCCTTATTTATATGTGATTATTCAATGTAAAGAGGTGCTTCACATGGCAACTTTGTAATTATCTTCTTGGCGGACCTTCCTTGTAAATTGTATTTATTAAATTGAAATTATATTTTTATGATGGCCGACCTTGCATGAAAAGGTGTGACCTCTCTCCTTCAAGTTGTATAAATATAAGATCTTTCCATTCATTTGTGCATCAATCAAGTTCGAGCATTTCTTCTCTTCTAAGTGTGAATTCTTCAAGGGCAGATCAATCAAGTGCATATTGCGAATTATCAAGAGCAGATAGCGAATTTCTTAAGGGCGGATCTGAGTTACAAGGAAGTGTTGATTACTTGTTATCATTGCATACTGTGAAGGTGCTGCATATCGGCCTTGAGATTGGCCTCATTGTAAAGAGACTTGTTGCCATTATTGATATATAATAGAGAGATATTTGTTGCTGGGTTTTTCCCCTCAAGAGGAGGGTTTTCCCAAGGTATCTGCTCTGTTATTGTGTCTGATTTTTGAATTAATTTTCTGTGCATTACATCTGATCATAAAACTAACATGGTATCAAAGCGGGTGTGAAAAAGATCGTGATCGGATTTCTTATTATAGCGATACTCTTTATTCTTTTTTTCATTGTTGATTACCTCTATCTCTTCGTCAAGATGGTGAACGGTCTTAAGATTGAGGATAGACTCGAGGGAGCATCAAATTTCACATCATGGAGATTCAGAATTATTCTCACCTTGGAAGAAAATGAATTGGCTGAGTTCGTGGAGAGTAAAGTCCCTGAACCTACGGATGAGGAAGAGAAGATTCAATGGAAGAAGAAAGATAGTAAGGCAAAGAAGATATTAGTTGATTCTGTGAAGGATCATATTGTTCCCATCATCTCTAAGATGAAGACAGCAAGGGAGATGTTTAAGTCTTTGGAGGAGATGTATGAGATCAACAACACAAGCCGTGCACTTGCATTGAAGCAACAACTTCATCATGTGAAGATGGCGGAAGGAAAATCTATCATCGCTTACTTCATGAAGATTTCCGAATTGAGAGATCAGCTCTCTTCTATTGGTCATTTTGTTGATGTCAAGGATTTGACCATGCTTGCCCTTAATGGTCTTCCTTTATCTTAGGAGTCTTACATTCAAGGAATCAGTGCAAGATCGAAAATTCCCAAGTTTGATCATTTGAGGGCAGATTGTATTCAAGAAGAGTTTAGGTTGGCTACAAGAGGTATTGGTCGAAGCTCTACAAATGAAGACATTCATGTTCTTTCCGCTCAATCCTTGAAGAAGAAAGAGAAAGGTGGAAAGAAAGGATATTTCAAGAGGAATAGAGATAAAGGAGCTGATGGTGCTCTCGCATTCAAGAAGAAGTGGGACCTCTCCAAAGTCCAATGTTTTTATTGTGACATGTTTGGTCACTATGCAAAGGATTGCCCCACCAAGCCTAATCAGCATGCTTCATTTGCGGACGTGGATGAGATCTCTCCTCAAAAAGATTCTAGGGAATTTCTATTCTAAGCCATGGGCCTGTGTTCAAGCCGTGAAGGTTGTGTGTTGATCTGTACGCAAGAGTAGCATATCTTACTACGTCCAGTATTTGCATCCATCAGAATATTTAAAGAGATAAGTATTCTTTGTTTGTTGAGTTATATCATTTAGTTGGATCTTGTAATTAGTAAAGAGAGATAGTGGTTTCTCTTGAATTGTGTTCACTAGCATAAGATCCTTTGAAAATTTCATTTATTGCAAGTTATTTCATGCTGGTTGTGAAGATTTTTGTGTGACTCTGAAATAAAAAGAGAATTGCAATTTCGATGGTGATTAATTGGTCACATCGATATCATTCTCTAATGCATGAACTGTGATAGAGCCTTGAACTCTTGGAGAGAGTTAGTTCTACATGCTAACTGCATAATGCATTCAAGAAATAGTGGTGCATATTGTTTTTTTGTTATGCTGAGTTTGGCACTCTCGAGAGGAGTAAAAGATGGAAGAAAGATTTATATCTGAACTCAATTAGAGATAAGTTCTTTATCCCTTCATTCTAATCTTTTGATATTTGCTCATATTTCACTTATAGGTTGATTTCTTTATTTATTGTTCATCAGTGTTCCACGGGGACTCGTCACCCCAAAAATCCTCGCGTTTCCTAGAGGGGGACGTCTCGGAGACTTGGGGACTTGGGGGGGACGTCCCCCCATCAGCCCACCACCAGCACCACCATCCCACCACCAATGTCGCTGTCTCCGAGATGCTGCTAGGACTTTGAGGATGCTGGGGTGTCCTCAAGACATCTAGGGGACTCCTAGTTGCCTCCAAGATGTATAATTCTTGCACTTATACATCTTTTTATAACTATTTTTTCAAGTGCTATATGTATTTCAGCACCCTACCGCCCTCTCGCCGCCGTCCCCCCGCCGTCCCCCTGCCGCCCCCAAACTTAGACCCCCTGTCCCCGTGTCCCCGAAACACGTCCCCTACTGTCCCCCCGTCCCCATCCCCGAAACCCCGTGGAACACTGTTGTTCATAAACTCTTATGTGTTCATGCTATATCTTGAGATAGTAAACCTTGTATGATTCTAGCCTTGATATTTCTTTGGATAGTTATAAACTGTTAGTAATCTCTCTAAAATGCTTTCAGAACAGTTCTAGGAGCAAGAAGGTGATGAGAGATTGCTTAGTGATGAAAAGCTTGAGGCATCTTGTGAGGAAGTCATGCCGACCAAAGAAATGATCAAGCATGAAGTCACGACTTGCAGCCATGGGACTAAGTTGGTGGCTAGAGGGAGTTCACTTCCGGAAGTCTTCTTTGCAATCTCTGAAGCAGGGATCAAGAGGGAGTTTTGTAACTCACTGAGAAGAAGTGAAGATTACTATATTACAAGGCTAGGTGCTAAATCTTTAGAGGATCCCTTCAACTGCTGAAATCATAATTGCTCAAGACTGTCATCTGGATTTGATATTGGTAGCTCTGCAAACCTATTTAGAATAGTGTGATCTAAGATTAGGTCGAGGAAGACAATCATGAACTCTCTACAGTACCAGAGGTGTGCACTGGAAAACATTTATCTAGGCAAGTGTTGCAGGCAATCTTGGACGAAGAGGTCAAAAGGTTGATGCAAGTAACTTGAAGATTCAGAGGGAGCCTACTAAACCTGAAGAAGATGTTTAAGGAGGCTGCAGCTAGTTCAGATCTGGTGGATCCTCTATATACACAGTTGATTGGATCGTTGATGTATCTAGTCAATACTAAACTAGATATCTGCTATGCAGTGAGTGCACTCAGTCAGTTCATGTGTGAACCAAGGCAAATACATCTTGTTGCAGCAAAACATATCCTGAGATACCTGCGTGGCACAGTTGGATATGGGTTGAAATATTCTTCAGATGTGGATTTAAGTTGCATGGTTATACTGATTCTGATTGGGCAGGGTGTGTCACTGATCGGAAGAGTACCTATGTATGTTGCTTCAGTTTGGGGTCTACTATGATATCCTAGTGCAGCAGGAAGTAGTCATTTGTAGCATTGAGTATAGCAGAGGCAGAGTATATTGCAGATTGTGTGGCAGCTCAGGAAGCAATGTGGCTTTGTAACCTCCGTGCAAGATTGTTTGGACAATCAATGAAGCCTACTATCATTCATTATGATAACCAGAGCTGTGTGAAGCTTTCTGTCAATCCTGTGTTTCATGACAGAACCAAGCATGTTGAGATCAAATACCATTATATCAGAGATATGGTATTGAGGAAAGCTATACAATTGAGGTATATCAGCACTGATGAGCAGACGGCAGACATTCTCACCAAGCCTCTCTCCAGGATAAAGTTTGTGTACTTTCGAGAGAAGCTTGGTATGGTGGAGAATATAGCCCTAACTGAGAGCGAGTCTCAATATCAGTGATCCTCTTTAATGAGTTCTCTGTGAGAGAAGTTCAAGGTGAAATCCCTTGTTAATGCATTCTTCTCTGCAAGAGAAGTTTGAGGTGAAAGCCCTTGTTCCACCCTCTGGGAGAGCTATGGTGGATGTCATGTGTGTGACTCCATGACAGCATCATGTGAGAGAGTCCATGATGATTTTCTTGTACTTGTGTTTCACCCTCAGGGAGAACCATGGTGGAAGTCATGTTGAGGTGACAACATCACGCAAGTGATGAACACTTGTACATACCATACATGGTTGTAGCCATTGTGGTAGATATCAGGATGAGGTGATATCAGTTCTTTTCCACATATGGTTGTAGCCATTGTGGTGGATATCACAATGAGGTGATATCTTTCCCTTCCACATATGGTTGTAGCCATTGTGGTTGACATCACAATGAGGTGATGTGTCTTGTGCAGCAGGAAGTATTCCTCCCTAGCTGAGAGGGAGTGTTGATGTAATTGCAGCTTCGGGCTTCATACTTCCTTATTTATATGTGATTATTCAATGTAAAGAGGTGCTTCACATGGCAACTTTGTAATTATCTTCTTGGCCGACCTTCCTTGTAAATTGTATTTATTAAATTGAAATTATATTTTTATGATGGCTGACCTTGCATGAAAAGGTGCGACCTCTCTTCCTCAAGTTGCATAAATACAAGATCTTTCCACTCATTTGTGCATCAATCAAGTTCAAGCAATTCTTCTCTTCTAAGTGCGAATTCTTCAAGGGCAGATCAATCAAGTGCAGATCGCGAATTATCAAGAGCAAATAGCGAATTTCTTAAAGGCAGATCTGAGTTACAAGGAAGTGCTGATTACTTGTTATCATTGCATCTTGTGAAGGTGCTGCATATCGGCCTTGAGATTGGCCTCATTGTAAAGAGACTTGTTGCCATTAGTGATATATAATAGAGAGCTATTTGTTGCTAGGTTTTTCCCCTCAAGAGGAGGGTTTTCCTAGGGTATCTGCTGTGTTATTGTGTCTGATTTTTGAATTAATTTTCTGTGCATTACATCTGATCATAAAACTAACAGTTTGTTACAAAAAACAACAATTCAATGATTTATTTCTGAGAAAAAGAGCAGATTAAAAAGAGATAAAAGGTCAGAAATATGAAGTGTAAATTAGATTTGTTTTGAGTACATATGCAGCCCATGTATGTGTTGGCATTTAAATTCGCACCTCTAGAATGCGAATTTGAAACAGACAGCTATGCACAGTAAAACTACTCTTCAAATTAGGAGAGGAAGCTCCCTCTTGATGATGATGTGAAATAAAGTAAATTAAATCTAATTTGCCTATCTTTTTGGTTCAACTAGAGCACAAGGTTTATAAAACTCAAGCACTGTAGCTGAGATTTTCTGATTTGGAATTTCAACTACGACTAACTTACGCTAACGACGTTTCTATTTTCTCAAGTAAACGCAGAGCAAGAGAAATAGAAATGAACAAAGTTTGATTCTCTGACAAAGTACTTAGATAATCTCTCCTTCCAACATACATCTACTTACTTTCAATGCAAGCTGAAATTAAAGATCATATAAGTATAACACACTAAATGGAAATCTGAGACATTATATCAAGGCAAAAGAGGCTCAAGACTTTATTTCTCAAATTTTTGGAACAAACATTACATTGAACACATGCACGGAACAAGAATTTGCAGCTAAAAGAGACTTGCAAACTTGTTCTTACACAAAATAAACAGCAACTACAACAACATCTTGCTTGCTAAAAGAGACTAAGCAATTTGCTATCATAAGTACAATTGAACAATATTGAATAACAAATAGAAGGCACGAATAGGCTCAGCATTTTGTTATCACTAGCATGGTTGAAAATAAATGAGCAAGGCTGCTTTTATTTATAGCCTAAGCAGAGGAGTAGGGAACCCTAAAATCTCCTTGCTTTTACAACTAAGACTTGCTCAGCAAGCAAGCTTTATTTCTAAAACTAAAAGAAGATAACATCCAACACCTAAGAAAGCAAGAAAAGCTGGAAGTGCCAACTATTACATTTTATCTTCTTTCTCTTCTTCAAAGAATAGATAAGAATTGTTCCAAGAATAGAAAGAAAGCGGAAAGAAAGCTTTTAGAAGAAAACTGTTTTAAATCTCGATCACATCCGCTTAAAAGTTGGAGACTGTGTCTCTGTCTGGGGCATCAATACTATCAATAGCAAAGTTTCGTTTTTCTAAGATATCCTCTCCATCTGCAATCGATCTTAGGAAATCTTCAACTTCATTGGCCGCTTTCTTGAACTTTGCTGACATCATGGAAATCTGATTTAGGACCCCATCACTGCTGTGAACAACATTCTAAAACTGGGCTTGCACTTCATCAAGTCTGACATAGGAACCATCATCATAATGACATCGAGCAGGAACCTCTATGATAAACTCATTTATGAACAGAAAAGCTTCAACTACCCTTTGCCTATATGCAACGAACTCCTCTGCTATCCTCTCATAGGTTTTCACTTTGAAGATGTGACGCTCTCTCCATGCAAGGATCTGCTTCTTGTGTTCTCTTGAAACCATTGAACCATAGGCTGTATTTAAATCTGCAATGATGATTTCATGCCTTGGTTTCACCTTTGCCATTGACTGTTCAAATCCTTGAATTCCTTGACGTAGCTTATGAGCGTCATCTCTCAGCTTAAATATTCGTGCCAAGATTTCCTTCCCTCTGACGATGAAATTTTCAATCCATTCCTGAGTTTGTTTCCCACATATTACCAGCTATCTTAACTGATGATGATCAGCTAGTGTCTCTAAAACCTGAGGCAACAACTGAGTAGCCTGTGAAGAGCCATGGACAAGGTTAGAAATGTAATGCCTGAGCTGCTGAACTTCAGCCTTGAGGGCTGCCTTGTCTTCTCCATCTTTAATTACTCTTTCTCGAAGGCTTTTAGATACAACTCTGAACATACTAACTTTTGCATGCCTGGTGCTTTTGCCAAGATTTGCCTTCACCATCACGAAGTCATCTAGATCCACTTCATCTCTATTTCTATCTTCAGGAGGTGTAGCAGTCTCCATGATCATTTCACCGTCAGGATTTCTCTCAAAGTGGATTTGTCTCTTTGCTTTCTTCTTAGGCACTTCCTGATAGATGTTGCCAAGGTCATCAAAATTCACCTGATATGAAGGTCTTCTTCTTACCCTTCCCAAGGAGCTCTCAAGCCAAGACACGGTAGTATCTTTACTAACTTCCTTGGTAGGTACAATTGCAACTTCTTCATCTTCTTCAATATCCAGATCAATGTGGATTGGTGAAGACCCTGTCAATGGTATAGAATCATGTGTTAAGGGCACTTCTATTTCCTTGTGAGGTATAGGCTCTTCTGGAAGAGCTTCTGCTTCAACTGTTGGCTGCTCCTATATGACTATACCTAAGAAGTCTAATCTTCTTCTTACGTTTTTAGTTGATCTGTTGCTGCCCTTCACACCTTCTTGAGGGTGACTTACACCTTTCCCTTTTGATTGTGCTCCAGAAGAGGAGGGAAGTGATGACTGTATCCTTGGCGGCTCTACTGCTGGGATGGACTTCTTCCTCTTGAGGACTAGGAAAACCTTGTTGTGCTCGAGGACTTGTCGTGTCCTTTCTTCAACTGAGAGGGACTCTTTGTTAGCCCAATTGACCTGTGGAAGAGGCTGCTCTTCAATTCGCTTCCGAGCGTACATTGGGAGAAGCACATCCTCATCATCATCTGATAACCCTTCAATATCCTCTAATAGGCAATCTTTCATCTGATGAAGAGTGAGTCTGCTGTAACTACGCCTCCGCACCTCAAACTCATCTATGCAGTTAGCCCAAAAATCTTCAAGAGCAGGTAAATGAGCATAGTTCTTCTCAAGTCGGGCAGCGAAGATGCCATGAGGGTCATATGATTGTCTCTCACTGTAAGGCTTGAGACCAAGTTTATCTAACTCATCTCTCATGGTCTTAGCATTTGTTGTTGATCTGCATGTATAGATTCCCAACCCCAATGGAAAATTGAGGGCGGGTTTCTTTCTATACCTCAAGACTGTGTGGACATCATGTGCTTGCCTTAAGAATTCCATGAAAACGAGTTCATCCGATGGGTACCTTGGCAACATGAGTGGAGCACCGGAGAAACCATAGACTCTGAGGTAGGTGAAAGTACGAAACTGTATAAACCAATCTGCCCACTCTGCTACCGCTGCCCTGACGGTGGATGAGACACGAACATGCAACTCATTATCCAGGTCGTGCACTGTGTGCATCAAGAAAGCCTCGTTCACCCTCTTGTAATGATGTAGTGACTTCATGAACTCCAGCTGAGGGTAGTAGTTGTAGTTATGTTGTACGCTCAGAGACCTTTCTGTGTTCAACCCTTTGAATTGACCTTGATAGGCCACTAGGTAGACTAGGTAGGAAACCATATGGAATTCATGAATCTAGAAGTATTCTGTTATTTGCTGACGGAGGTTGTCATTGATCAAGGTCGCCCAATCATAGAACTTAGTCTTCTTCATGATGTGAGGTATAACGTAGAACATCTAGGGTTGAAATTTTGTAGCATCTTCTTGTCCAGTGACCCTGTTGAGCAAGGTGATCATGATAGCAATTTCATCTTTGAACTCTCCTCACCCAATGTTCTTCGACAGAGTCTTATGTTTTTCCTTCATCCACTTTTGTGCAATCTTCTTACTGTACTTGTCCTTGTGCATCTCCCATATCCTTTCACATTCTCCTTTAGAAATAGTCACACTTTCAGGCCAAGGAGAAATTGAGAAGCATTTCTCAATTATGTCAGGTTTCAAACTGCAAATCAATCTGCCATCAACTGATTGAATCTCTCGTGTCGCCGGATTGTAATGCTTGATGCAAGCAATTACAAATTCGAGACTCTGAAATAGGAATAGATGCCGCTGCGAGTAGTCCAGGGTGCCCTAGGTTTTTGATTGTAGTGTTACCTGCGCTCTCTAAATCATGTAGGTCGAACACCGGCTTGATGTGATGCAAGTCAGTCTCAGCTGTTTTGATGAAGTCATGGTATAGTGTTGACTTGGTCTTGAAATCATTGGGAGTGTATTCCATTTTGAAAACCTTGAAAAATGACTGTAAACTCGCCTAGGTTCAAACAAGTTTTGAGCAACTTACTATTTTTAGAATGCTGGTTTTTCTTCTTCAAACAGACGAATTTTTCGAAATTTTTCTGAGATATGGGTTTTATTAGTTCTAATTTCGACAGTTATAAGTCTCACGGGAATTCGTTTTGTACTTGATGGGGAATTGAAGTTCTTTCTCGCTGAAATTTTAATCTCCTCCTGTATTTCAATAACATTGTTCAATCCTATCTTGGAAATAATTCATAGGAGCGATTTAAAATGTGTCCTTTTCGAACGTCCTTCGGTAAGCAAGATGTAGCTTCTTCATGACGGTTTCTGAGTAATCCGTAGTTAATTAAAACAATATTTTTGATTTCTTTCTCCAATAGTGCAAGAAAAAGAAAATTCCTTCCAGAAATTTCTTCAAAAATCTTCTGAAGATGATGAAGAGACCCGCGATGAAAATTGAAACTTTTGGATTCACCTTCAAAAATTGGCTGTTCGGGAGAGAAAAAAGCGGCATGAAAAATGAAGGTTTTATACATGGTCTGAAAATTATCAAAGAACTTTGAAAATCAGCAACCTTGAACTCTTGAATCTTGAAATAAAACTTCAAAGTTGCTGCTCCTCCTCAACTTGGATGCCACCTGCAAAGAATGATGAAAATTGAATGATAAAAACCTCTTAAATAAGCCTTTGGCTTGAGATAACTCTACTTTCTTTTTGCTTTTATCTTCAAAACCTTAAAATCTGCCTGTTCATTGAACTTAGACATTCATTCTTCATCTTGCGATTTTGAAATTTTGAAGATTTTGACTTAGGCAAGACAACTTGAGCGCCCTTCTTGGCTAGAGGCGCCAAGTTCTCCCAAACTTAACCATTTTTCTGAGTTTTTCAACTTTTCTCAACTTTGAAACCCAACTTTGATTTTGTTCTCTAGCTTCCAGATTGATCTGATGGACGAGCTGAATGTTTCATCACGAAGCCTGACTGATTCTGAGAAGATCATCCTGGAGGCAGCTTTAGCTAAAAACTTTGTTTGATGCTCCAAAATCATGGGTGCCCATTTCCTTCTGGGGCGCCCAACCTTTACAGTGTTAGCCATTTTTTGTGTTTTTCACTTTCTCCATTTCCCTTTGATCATCTTATGAAACCTCGTTTCCGGGAGCTACACTGATCAAATTGGCTGGTTGACTGCTTCGTTGGATAGCTTAGCTGAATCTGACGAGGTGATCTTGGTGGTTGCAATTGCAAAATCCATCATTTCAGGCTTCAAAACCTTGGGCGCCTATCCTTCACAGGGGCGCCCATGATCATCAAACTTAAACCATTTTCGGGTTTCTTCATCAACTCCTCTCCTTCAGATGATCTTGTCATTCTAACGATTCGGAGCTTGGATGGATTGACGGCTGGACTCGTTGCAGAGTTGAGAAGATTTTGAGAGGGATCTTTTGGGAGTGATTTCATCTAAAAGTTGAATCTGAGGCATCAAAAGCTTGGGCGCCCCTGGCTAGCTGGGGAGCCCAACTTCACCAGAGTTAGAATATTTTTCAATATTTTCTCCTTTGCTTTTGACTTTTGACATTTAGCTCTTGTTTTTCCTTTAGTTCTGCCTTCAGGATCTGTCGATTGCCAACTCAAATTGACGAGCTGATGGTCTCGTTGGAAAGCCTGATCAACTTTGAGGAAGTCACGTTGGAGGCTTCACTAGCAAATTCATCCATTCAGGTCCTCAAAAACTTGGGCGCCTTTCTCCTTCTGGGGCACCCAACTCCTCCATACTTAAGCCATTTTTGCTTTGAATTTGATCTTCAAACTTGAACCTTCTTCTTCATACCTCCAACTTGATCTGAATTTGTCAGTGACTAACAAGTCTGATGATCTGACGAAGATATCCATTGTGAAGTTGACTGGATTTTGAAGAGATTGAGCTTGTCAACAAACCCTAACTGCTGAGTTTGACCTCTCAAAAGGCTCGGCGCCCCTGGGCACCTGGGGTGCCCAAAGTTCCAAGAGTTGGACAATTTTCAGTGATTTTTATGATTTGCTTTTTGTCTTCTATTTGAAAGCTCTTCGTTTGATCCTGAATTTCGGGTGACTGGTTGATTCGTTGGCTACGCTGTCGAACTCACTGCGGATCTGAGAGGAAACTGAACAACATTGCCTGGAAGCTCAAACCCTAATTCGATCATCTGATGCCCTAAAAAGATGGGCGCCTATCTTCTTCTGGGGCACCCATGGCTAGCAGACAGTCATTTTTTTGCAGTTTTCACCTTCATCCTTGGTTCTTCGTGCATGTTCTTCAACACATCTTCTGTTCAGAGTTTGAACATTGAATCTAACACCGGGCAGCTAACTGGCCTCCATTGATGACTTTGAAGTTCCCAAAATGCTTTCTGAAATTGAAAAAGCAGAATAGACCCACTAGGGTAAAACTGATCGTTTCATGATTGTGATTGCACCAGCCTGATGAGGAAGTATTTTAAGCCAATCAAAATCAATTTGAACCCTGGCGGACAAACTTTCTATTTTTAGAAAGTTTTGCCAATATCCGTTTTGAAAAAAAAACCCGTAAAAGTTACTAGTTTTAGAAAGTTTCTAAAAATAGCAGTTTTCCTAAAAAGTAGGGATGAAAAACTGTGATCTGGGTTTTGTAGATTAGGTCGCTCTGAGCAGACCTAGATCGTCAGATTAGGTCGCTCTGAGTAGACCTAGATCATCAGATTAGGTCGATCTGAGTTTGAACCCTGGCGAACAAACTTTCTATTTTTAGAAAGTTTTGCCAATATCCGTTTTGAAAAAAACCCAGAAAAAGTTACTAGTTTTAGAAAGTTTCTAAAAATAGCAGTTTTCCTAGAAAGTAGGGATGAAAAACTGAGATCTGGGTTTTGTAGATTAGGTCGCTCTGAGCAGACCTAGATTGTCAAATTTTGGAAATTTCAAATTTTTACCCCTCATGCAAGACATGCACACCCAAATTTTGACCTTTTTGATGGATTTAACAAGACTTCTACTTATTTCTTCAAAATGTCTAAGTCTAGCAAAAAAATTTAATTTGGGGTACAACAGTATGAATGATAAATGCAAATATATCTAACGAATTTATGTGAAGAGTAAGAGCAGATTGTGAAGTAAATTTGAGCAGATGGTAAGGCATAAAATTATGTGAAAATATTGCCATGATTATGATCAGTTGTGTGAAAAGAATTGGTGCATAGATTGGATCAGATTTGTGAGAGATATTGTGCATGATTGTGATCAGATTTGGGAAGGAAGGTTAACATTTGAGTGTGGATCAGACTTGTAATTTGTGATTAGATGTGTGAGAAAAGTTTATTGTGTGAAATGTGATCAAGAATATTGCACAATGTGTGTTTAGATTTGAGAAGGAAGAGTAGTTGTAGTTGGATCAGATATGTGTGGATCAAATTTGTGTTTGTATCAGATTTGGTGAAGAAGTTTA
>VDFB02158452.1:0-20544 GCA_007258455.2 Sequoia sempervirens | reverse complement strand
TTGGCTTGTATAAGTCAGGTAGGTATTTTATAGATTTTTATTTCAAAAATGAAAGGAAAAATACTCCTCAAATCATATGTTGGACTAAGAAAAAATTAAAGCAAGTTTCTAAACTATTTGCATGCATTACTAGTGTACCAACTATGGCATGCATTACCAGTGCAATACCCAGATGGATGCAAATAGAGGAAAATTGCATCATGCAACCTTCTCAATCACATGAGTTGTTTGTAAGTGGTTAACAAGTTATTTTTATCATAGAATGAATCTTTGTTTTTTTATACAACTATTAATAATTGCACCAAGAAAGAGCAGCTTGGCAGCTACAAGTTTCTGGGTCTGAAGCTTTTATCCATGTTCTTTCTCTATCCATTGGTAACTAATTTTCACTTATCTATTATTTTTCATGGAAACCTCTTTCCTACTTTGGATATTTCCTTTCTAAATGCATGTTTGATTGAAGAGGATGAGTTTCTTCTAGTCATCTCTAATGGAGAAGGAACAAGGATAAAGAGGTTGAAGTGGGCAAGTGTTGTCTCCATCCTTGTTCAACAAATTCATGGTAGAATCTTTCCTTATATAATATAGACAACACATTGATACATTTCCTCTTCTTTACTTTCTACTCTAGTGTAATAAAAAAATGAACACAAACATCTACACTAGCTATTGGTTCCTATTATTGACAAAGTGGTTATCTGAACACCAACCATATGGCTATAGTACACCATAAATTTTTGGACAGTTTTAATGGATTAGTGTCATCATGAGTGAACTTAGTTTGTGAAAATTCTAAAACTAAATTACCATAGTAATCTTGGAAACAATATACAACCAAACAAATTGCACAAGCCTTCCCCTGTCCCTAGCAATCCATACCTAAATACAACAATATATTAGCTTAAATTGTCTTAACTCTTGATTTAATTTTTGGAATAATCTTGCACGTAATCAATTCCAATGTACACCATGTTCTACGGGTAGGTTTCATCAGCGACCACTAAGCTTATTAGAGATGTGCATCAAATTTTTTGATCTTGGTAGGGTGAGTATTATGATTGTTCAAATATTTGTTCTAGGCAAGCTATTTTAAGTCTTGATGTTCGTAACAAGTGAGGTTTAGATTTAGTCAATCTATTGAATTTTATAGCATTTGCTCGAATTAGTTTAAAATATTGTGTGTAGGAAATTGTACATTTCTACAAATTATGGTGAAAATAATTTGTGGCTAAATTTATATTGTGTTATTTTTTCTACACTCTATGCCATAAATATTCTATATAAAAACCTAGGTTGGATTCCTTCCCCTTATGAGATGGGCTCAAAGTGTTGATGATCCTTATGGTAACAATTGGCAAGAAAATCCTTGTCCTCCCATTCTAGATAATGTTGTCTCCTCCACGATTCTGGCTACTCGTACTTTGGGTTTGGATGTTCCACTTGTTGTTCCTGTTGCTCCACCTATTTGCTTTTTGAAAGGGATTCGCCCCCTTCTTGTCAAAAAGATTAAAACCTTGATTCTACTTCTTCTTGGACTGTGGTGTAGTGTAGGAGGAAGTGTACTCCTAGGATGAACTCTATCTCAATTGACAAGCATTTGAAGGAAAAATTGTTGGGTTCAAGCTCAGGTGCTTGAGTTGTTCTATTGGTGGCCTATAGGCCAGGTTTGATTTTTCTTGCTGGTTTTTTTGCTACTATTGGGCTACTATCCTGTTTGCATCTCTGTGTATGGCTTGTAGGTCTATTATGTTGGTTGGAAAGTCTATTCTATCTTTGCTATTTTGTTTTGGTTTTATTTTCTAGTTGTGAGGCATGTTTCCCATTTTTATTTGGGTCAAGGCCCATTAACCCTTCTTCCTTAATAAAAAAATTAGGAAGGTGTTCAACATGTGTGACCTAACATCACTGAAATTATAGGTCATTTTTGTCCTAGAAAGATTTGTGATTTTCTTGTGTAATCTATGAGTACTAACATGGATTCTTCCATGTTGCACCTAAATCTAAAAATTGATTTTTTTGGATGATTAGAACTCTTTCCAATTCAAATTTGAGAGGACAGTTAGGCTATGGGTTGTAAAATTTTGCATCTTTAATAATTTTGAAAGTGCAAGGACAATTTCCTAAATATATTGCAATGTTCTATTCAAAATAAGTAGAAAAATAAATAAAGTTTTATAGAATGGAGTATTTGAATCTATAATAGAGTCAAGGTTGGTAGTACTATTGTCCTTATAATGCAGAGATCTTTAAATAACCATATAGGAGATGTCATTCTATTTGAACTTCAACCTCACCTCTTTAAATAAGCATATAGGAGATGTCATTCTATTTGAACTTCAACCTCACCTGGAACGCTTGTAAGCTTCTTGGAAATAGTTAGATTTTTTTCAAAGCATCAAATATTACTCCCCATAGAAATTGGGGATAGTGGGATATTTCACCAAAACATCAAGATTATTCATGATTGAAATTGGGGAGTATGTAGTTTTTTTTCTTTTTTCTTTTTTCCAACCAATTCATGGGAACCTTCCATATTATTTATCAACTTTAACGTTACTCTTTGATTTGTAAGAAGAGATGGTGGATAGATTTCAGGAACTCCTTTGGTAGTCTTTATTGATTTTAAGCATTATTCTCATATTTTGAAGTGTTGATAAATATGATTAATTTAATGTGAATTTGATTTTTTTTTAGGTTATTGAGTAACAACTGTTTCGCGAGTGCAATTTTAGATATTTTTTCAGGATTTAATAGGTTTAATTAATCTGTATGTTTGTCATATATTTAATAATTATTTGTTTCTACCTAATAAAAATGAAAATATGTTAGTTTCATTTTCAAAATATTCAACATGCATGCTACACTTGTCAAGTGATGTTGTTTGTGTTTTTTTTTTTATGTAAAAACAAAGGTTTTGTATAAAAAAAGAATCTCGAAACATTATTAAGGAAATGGAGCAGATTGATGATTTAAGTAACACCAAAACAAAGAAATAGTAAATTTTGAATAGTATAGCTGCTCATTACAGCTTCATGTGCATATTTACATTATCTTTAACCAATTTCATGTTTTATGGTTCACAATGATTCAAGCGTTGTCTAATGCTTTGTCATTTATTAACTGTTATTTGTACATGATGCTAATGTGATATACATACAAAAACATAAACAATTAACATGTACAAATGCACAGAAACAAACTCCAAACTTTAGATCACGTTGCTTAAACTCCTCCCTGCTTTCTTCCCATTTGGCAGGGACTGTAGCTGCAACGCAGCTCTTGTTTCTATATGTATAGTACTGTGCAGCTACTGGTTATGGGGGAGTGCCAAGCAAAAACAAGACGGAGGAAAATACTGTTGAGGATTTGAGTGCGCCACCACCGGGTAATCCAGTCTGTCATAGCTTTCAAAACATTTGAAGCAAGCTCAATGTTAGCTGCGTATAATGGCCATGACAGAGAAGATGTGTAGTTTGTAGAAAAAAAAAAACACAGTGAACAGTACGCAGAAAGCAAATAACAGAAGAAACAGAGACAATAAACAGGCGTATGATACAGCATACAACATATAATTTTATTGAACTGTCAGCATAACAAAATACAGAGATATGTATGTTCTATCGAATCTGCATAGTTCTCATATATCTTTACATTTACAAAACATCTTTATTTATAGATGGGAACATAGTCGGTGCACAATGCACAGGGAGGTGAAGACATGAAAGGATAAGATACAGATAAGAACTTCTTGCGTAGAAAGTGACAGCTACAGCAGTTGGAGATAACATGAAATCAGATTGTGGGCAGTGGAGTAAAGGTAATTGCAGGTGGAGTAAATATGATTACAGATGGAGTAAATACAGATTGCAGATGAAGTAAATACAGTTTGCAGAATGCGGTGGAGATATCAGATTCCTGTCGGTGGTCAAACCTTATCGGTGAAGAAATTACTTCCAACATAGTTAAGGGCATAAGGCCATGCTTTGAATCGGAGATCAGTTAGTAATAATTGTATTTCATGTGTTATGTAAGTATCTGCAGGTATAGTAATGGAACGATAGACAGGCTGCAATAAATCTTGCGTGTAACTGAATTCGGCGACCAAAAATGGTGAACGGGTGAAAAAATGGGCAAATAAAAAAATAATAAAAATTCAATGGTTCAGATAGATTCGTCATCGTGTTAGAAGAAATAATATAGAATCCATATTATTATCTAAATATAAATATATAGAAAATTTAAAATATATAATTAAATGTTTAATATTTTATTATTTTTTTCAAAATAAAAAATTTGCCGAAATAATGAATGTATTTTTTAAACAGAATTAAAAATTATATATAAATATAAAATACATATTTAAAAAAAAAATACAAAACAATATATTATCAAAAATTATTTTTTAAGTAAAAATAAAATAAATAATGTAGATAAAATAAAATAAGTTTTAAACAAAAGTTAAAATTTATGTGTTCATATGTATATAGTAAACTAATATAGATATTTTAAATTAATTTATTTAAAAAATTATATAGAATATCTATATGAATTTACTTTTTCTAAAATTTATAATAATAGTAGAAAGAAAATTAACCTTTAATAATAAATTTAATTAAAAAATTATTTCTTTTAACAAATCTACATAAAAGATATTTATATCACTAGAAAGAAATCAATATATTTGATTAAGATAGTAATTTTTTGATGCACTTTTCTAAATGAAATATATTCAAAATGAAAATAAATTTGTTTATTTTATTATTTTTTAATGTAATTAATATAGAACTAATCATTTTATTACAATATATTTAAAATTGTTTAATATCTAAATAAAATTACCAAATAATAATAATAATAACAATAATAATAGAAAGTTTATACTTTAAAGAATATGACTATTTTTTTTATTTTTTATTTTTTGATGAATAGGCATGCATCTATATTAAAAATAAAGATAGATGCCTGACTATTTTTAAAAATACACTGAAAAAATAGAAACTTGACTATATGATCTCCACTACAATGATTCTTAATCTTTTCATCTCTCCACTACAATGACCCTTGACCTTTTTATCTCCACTAGAATAACCTACCAAAGTAATGCTCACTATGTGATACAAAGACCTTGTGCAACTTAAGAATAGAAACCTCACTTTATGATCTCCACTACAATGACCCTTGACCTTTTGATCTCCACTAGAATGACCTACCTAAATAATGCTCAACAACTATTTTACAGACGATCCGTGAATTTGAATGTGAACATGTGATACAAAGACCTTGTGCAATATAGGGTTCATACAAATTTCACAGTTTAACCTCCTTATATTCCCTTTTAAAAAATAATAATAATAAATCCGAAAAAACAAACTCCTCCAAGTAAAATCCTCCACTTAAAAAATAATAATAATAAATCAGAAAAAACAAAATCCTCTGCTTGTAGATGCAAAAGTCTTCCCTTAGTATAAAAATCGTTTTTCAGTAATAATGAACTCCATTTCGCATACTTTTCATTGTCTTTTCATTACAACAAAAAGATGGGGAAAATACTTTTGTAAAGGCTGCTCACCCCTTTTCACACTATTTGCAAAAATATTTTAGCATGCCAATAATTGAAAGATTAATACCCGCGGATTTAGGAAGATTTACCTTAATTGTTCATTAAAAGTACAGACAATGTTTCTAACGGATTTGCCACAAAGACTAACCATACCAAGTCGAAAGAGGAGAGAACGTTTGCCAAGCTTTCTAATATATTGTAGCTTGGCCAAATCCTAGGCTTGAAGTATGGAGTAAGACAGACTTTATATTTCCATCTAACATAAGATCATTGCCCCAAGATTGTGGCTATTTTGATACCATGTCTAATTAGAATCTGACATTGTTTTTTTTTTAAATTTAATTTAAAACTTGTGTTGTCTAGACAACATATTCAGTTGGTTTTTAGGGGCAATAAATTCAAAGGAAGTGAGTTTGAAAATTGGAGGTTTTATAAGATATATAATGAAATCGAATCTAAATTAATGAGATGTACGTTTTACGAGTAAATTGATTCTAGGTGTATTTAAGAAATAATCAATGCTTGCAATCAATTATAATTTAAATTGAATGAATGAAAGATTTTAATGACGTCCACGAGACTAAAAGCCTATGGGACCGAGACATTCAACAACTTAGTTTGTCTCCAGACTCTTCTCCAGATCAGAATCCTGCTATTAATTTTGACTAGGAGGCTAGCCGTCTGATTTATCTTATCCTCCTCAAATAACTGCTGCATATTGCCCACATCTGAAATACTTGAGTACTGATTACGGATATTTTCGTACGCTGTGCATTCCATGACGAAGTGCCACTCCGTTTCCACCACTCCCTTATTACAAAATAAGCACGTTCTTTCTTCCCAAGTTTCCTTAGGAGTCTTCCACCTACCAGTCTCACATCTAAGATGGTGGGACCCCGTTCTCAATTGAGCAATTAATAGCCTCGCTTTCCCTTTAATAGTTGCACCTAAATATGGTTTTTCACCATGTTCCTTAGCTGGGTTAAACTCTTTGATGTAATATGCTTTTTTTCGTCCGATCTGATTTGACCACATGGCAGTCCTGAATTTTTCCTTCACATAGATTTTTATTTCACTGTTGGTGTCAGGACACTCATGTAATTTGATGTTCCACTTGTTCAGCCACTTGATGTTCTGTTTCATCCATGTTTTCTTTCTTCGGACTAGAATCTCCTCCATAACCGTTTTGGGCCACCGGTGGTTATCCATGTTTTCAACCTTTTTTAGATAACTTAACAACCGGGTTATCGCTGAAGCTTCCAAAGGAAAAGCTCCCGCCTCAGCTAGCAGGATTTCATAAGGAACAGTAGCTTTAACTTTGAGATTATTTGTTATTAGGTGTTTCTGGATTCTTTCTATCTGTCTCCAACTGCACTTTGATGTGTTGCTTCCCCACACTTCGCACCCATAAAGCACAACCGGCGTGACAAGTAAACCAAAAAGGGTTTTCTTGGTTTTCCAATCCCAAAGTTCAGCTTTTCTACACCTATTTTGGAGCAAATAATAGGCTTTCCAACCTCCCTGTATCCTTTTCGTTCTACAGGTTTCCCAACTGAGCTTATAATGGAAGTCAATCCCAAGATATTTGTATTCTTTCACTATATCAAGTGGGCTGCCTTCAAAAAGAAAGGTATGCTGTTTAATTTTTCTATTCAATGAATAAATCATGATTTTGGTCTTGGATGTGTTCACTTGCATCCCAACTTCCTGACAAAAGTGTTCTAGGGCTTTTAGATGTTCTCTTAACCCATGAGCTGTTTTTGAGATTAGGATAAGATCGTCAGCATATAGAAGTAATTTTACTACATAACCTGCCAAATGGATACCATCCCCGCCTTCCTTGCTTAACCACGCTTCCAACTTATCAATTAATTAATGAGATAGATTGACAAGTGATAAAATAAATGAGAAGTTAAATAATATTTTTTAATTATTGATATTGGATTGTTAATGTTATTGATTTGACTGTATGGAGTGCCCGAAAATTAGAAATGAAATCCTAATATCAAATCTTGACTAAAGAATCTATATTTAATTTATTGTTAATGTTTTCTCTATTTAAATACATGACAACATATTATTCAAATTGGGGTGTTGTGATTCTATTTACCCTATCATAATTTTATTCTATGTTTTTGTAAAATTTTAAAGCTATGTACCTATGAAGATATCTAGTATCTAGACCTAATAGTTCTAAGAACTATAAGGAAGTTAGAGGAGTGAAAACTTCCTAGACTAATTTTGAGAGGAGTGGTGTACTCAAACTTTTCAAAATTGATCTAAGAATTATAGAAATTTGTTAAAAAATACATAAATAAGTCATAAGCAATAAAACATAACATAGTTTTTTGTGTGGGGAAAATATTTCAAGATAAAAATTCCACATTATAAAGCCGACATAATATATTATCAAATCTAAAACAAAATTACAATACACTTTTAATGCAAGTTTTTACAAGAGACATTCACCAAAATTCAAACAAGAAGTAATTCTAATAGCATTTCAGTAGCACTTGTGTACTTGCAAACTCTCAACATACAAACTCGTATCCAAAAACCTTGATATATATGCAAATACAATACAAGATACTAAAAATGGTATTGCAAACAAATTGCTAATACCATGGAACAAAACAAGGTGCCAAAAATGACCATATAGACCCAAAAATAGCTCAGAAAAGTGGAGGCACCAATTATCATAACACACACATTTGGAACCTCTAAGAATAGTATGTAACTCTCGCCTTTTAAGGAATATATCATAATTCACCATAAAATTTCTTATTTAAAAGATTATGTTATAGGTTGTTAATAATTATTATCACAAATGTTGGTCAATATTAAAATAACTCCTATTCTTGGCTCTCACATCATAATGATTTTTTAAAGATGACCAAATTAAATACCTCTTACAACACATTACAAGGCAATGAGACATGGTATATGATTTCAACGCAAAATCTCATGCCTCATTTTTATGTAAGACAATATTAAATAAAATAATTATAATAATATTGAAATAAGTTGAAAGAATATGTTTAATAAATAATAAATAGAAATAGAAATTGTCAAGGTTGAGACACCTTAATTCCCAACATGAATCATCTTTGGGATTTTGTTGGAAGAGGGTTGAAATATAAACTTTTTATACTCCAAGTTAGACCCCTAAGTTAGTTTTACAATATTTGAAGACACATAGATGTAAATAAATAAAATATAATATTTTTGCATAAAAAATATAGATTCAATGCTATATTCTCTAATATTTATCATAGTATAAAATGAGTTTTAAGCTCTCCCATATAGTTTATTTGATGTTCAACTAGTGCCTTAGGATTTTTCTTTAAATATGACATCTTAGGTGGTAATTGGCATGGAAACTCAGAAGCAATGATCTAGTTTGATACAAGTTCAAGATTAGGATAAGTGAAAAACACATCTAAATTTGATGGACATGATCATAGATGTGATTATGTCTAGGGAAAGAATTATACCTACAATCTAGTCCATGATGTGAAAACTAGTATGAATCGGGATGACTTCAATCTACTAGGACTAATAAGACTAAGAGATAATGAATCTTCTAGATTTTTTCAACTTCTATGCAAAATAAATCAAATTAAGTAATAAGATAATATATTTTAAGAGCAAACCCAAAAATAAATAAAAATAAGTGAGAAAAATAAAAAGTATACAATTTTTTCCTCTAAAATATGGTAACACCATAGATCTCGAAAAAAATATTCTACATAATTTCAAGCTAAAGCTTCTCCTTCTCTGATAGTATGTGTTATTATGAACATGTCCTTAAAAACTGCCTTTACCTATTATATGGTGTGATGTTGTTTGAACTCGTATATTTTGATAGGAAAGAACCATGTGTTATAGACAAGCTATTGGGGGAATGATTGAATTGTTCGATAAGTTATGGAAGGAAGGAAAACAAAAAATATTGGCAAAATAGGTCTAAGCATCCTACTACCATTGTTACTACCACTTCATTTTTGAGGATTGTTTTTAGATGAGAAACATTGATAGCTATGGTGTAACAAAAATAATTTGATATTATCAATAGGTCAAGTCTTGAAATATATTATTTATAAGCACAATTGATTATGATAGCAAGAATAACAATGGGTGAGAACAAATTAATCTTCCACAAGACATCATGCAAAATAAAAAAATATGATGAAAAAATGATATTACATGATTTCATTTCTTTCTTGCTATCATTATTTAAATCATAACTAATCTAATAAATACACATGTTCATATTTTATAACAGTTTCCCTCAACTTTTTTTCCAATTTCATATATGATAATTATTGATATTCAAAAAATCACCAATTAAAAATCCAAATCTATGAACATTAAAATTTAAATAATAATTTAAAAACTAATATTAATATCCAACTTATTACATTAATATTTAGATAACAACTTACAAATGTCTACTAAACACAGAAATTTCTAGTAAAGGCTTTTTAACTACTAATCTCGACGACTAAGACATATATGTATATGGTTAGAAAGTCCAGCAATTTAACAACCGCCTCTGGTTCAATTTTATTCTACGCAATGATCATCGACGAGCGCTTGCAGGGACTTCTCATATTGTTCCACGTCACCCTCCGATTTGCCTTCCAGCATCCTCACAACTTGGCCCATGCTCGGCCTCCCATTCTCATCCTTTTGAATGCACAGAATGCTTACCACACCTGCTCTTCTCACCTCTTCAACATCCGCCTTCTCTGCAATCCTTTCATCCACGATACCGATTGTGTTTCCCTTGTGAATTTGAGTTGCTGCCCAAGTCGGAAAGTAGTGCTGAGATTCCTGCACGCTCAAGTCACTATTTCTTCGGCCTGAGATTATTTCGAGGAGGGTCATGCCGAAGCTGTATACATCCACCTTCACTGTTATTGGCATGCCAGACAGCCACTCCGGAGCCAAATACCCTCTCGTTCCTCTTGTTGTCGTCAGCACTCTGCTGAAATCTCTGCCAACAAGCTTTGCCAACCCAAAATCAGCCACTTTTGGAGAGAAATCCGCATCTATAAGAATATTTTCTGGCTTGATATCGCAATGGATGATCTGATCTCTGCATTCTTCGTGAAGATAAAGTAGCCCTCTTGCAGTACCCAAAGCGATTCCAAATCTGGTATTCCAGTCGAGTACCTTGTCTGCTTCTTTGGACTTGCGGGACAAGAAAGAGTTGAGAGAGCCGTTTTGCATGTACTCATAAACAAGCATTCTTTGAGATCCCTCTACACAGAATCCCCGGAGCCTCACCAAATTCACATGCTGTATATTTCCAATGGTGCTTATTTCCGCACGGAATTGCTTTTCTGCTTGTTTGGAACCCTCTAATTTTTTCACGGCCACAAAGGTATTATCTGGCAGAGTTCCTTTGAAGACAGAGCCGAATGCTCCCTTTCCCAACTTATAGGCAAAATTGTTGGTTGCAATTTTCATCTCTTTGTAGGTGAACGTTTTGAGTGATGTTAGTGTGTCGTACTTGTGGGCTTTCTGAAGCAGTCTCCGGCGCCTGCGCTGAATAAACCATGCACCCATAAACAGAGTACTCATAACAGCAACGCCCAAAGGAATTGATATGGAGAGCGCAACTACTCTGCTGCTTCTATCTGCGTGGGGTGACAACTTTGGCACATCAGAAGCAGCCAATCGAATGAAGAAGGACTCTTCCATGGAGGAAGTAGCGTGCATGCTTAACAGATCGCCAAACCACAATTTACAAACAGCAGAATTTAAATCAGTGAAAGCAAAGGCCGTGCAGGAGCAATTGTTGAGACAAGCAGTTTTGCATCCAGGTACAGTCGACTCTGACGTAATCTGAAAAGGCTCTTCATTAGACAAGGACTTATCATTGACTTGGAGGAAACCATCTGTGGTGCCACTGCCATTAATGGCGGAGCAGTTTAATGCAGTACGCCGAACACAACCGCTTGACCACCATTCCTGAGAACGCCAGACAGTAGCGTTTCTTGGCTGGAAGCCTTCGACACAGCTGCATGACTGAATGTTCCCTTGGGTGAAGCACACTCCATAAGCCCCGCATACACCATACACATCACAACCGAGTTGGGGTAAACTATAAACCAGGCTCCATCTATTATTAAGCAAATAGTAGACCGTCAGATCACCTCTCGAGCTGAGAACATTCCTCACCAGCGTCGTCGAACGAACTTTGGGTGTAAGATCATATGCGTAGTACACTCTTGTCGGAGAAAACTCTACCAATTCCTGCTCAAATGAGGTATCAGATACTGCCTGCGGCATGGAAGAGTAATATTTGCCAGTCCAGTCTCCCGAGCTGTAATATGAAACACCAATTTTATACTGCAGCAAAAAGTCATATTTTCCTGGGGATGGATTCATCTGGAGAAAGAAAGGCCCAGGCGCTGGATCCACCGAACTCTTCCAAGAGTTCACTTTCAAGCCTTTCCAAAGCTTCATGGAAGGCATAAAATGATCTGTGGGATTTCCAAAGCTCTCCCACACAGTCTCGGAAGTGTTTTGGGCTCCAAAAAGAACAAAATTACCAGTGTCCAGTATCGAAGCCATGGATACATTAGCTTGCTGAGTATTATTACTCGACCAAATGGCTTTTCCTTGCAAATCAGACACAGTGAGATAACCAGATGTAGAGAGCGTAAAAGTGCCGGGCATGTTTCTGACGGGAGTTTCCCTGTTAGCCACCCAAATGATGGTCTCAGGGATGCGGGCATACCAGATACCAACATACCAATTGTTGGTTCCGTTGGGACAAAAGAATCCCAATTCAAAAGTGCCATTCTTAGAAATGAGGGTCTGCTTTTCCCTCAGAGAAGCCCCGACAGAGAGGGTGTCTCCACCAGAAACTAATAAATCGCAGTTGCGCTGGAGAACAAACATAACAAGAAGTAAAATGAAACGTTTCAAACACTTGAATGCTAAGTGATTGTTCAGGCACCAATCCATTTTTCTTTCGGCTCTTATTTCTCTCAGTTACAGAATCCGAGAAATGGAAGAAATATATCTGGTGCCTAAAGCTGTGATCCTCCCTAGTTTTTATTGATATTAAATAGAGCAGCATAGTCGAGTTGTTGACTTGAAAACATCGCCCATTTTTATGGTCAAATATATTTTTACCGACACATCATTTCTGAATGCTACGTTACCTTTCAACAACTACGCACTTGGTGGCGAAAATTGACTAATCTATCTTCAAGTGTGTGCCGTCTCTTGGTGAAATTTGACTTATTTGTTTTTTAAGCGTGTTTTCTCGTGATACATCTGTATTTATGTTTGAATGTCTAGAATCTCAATTATAATAGATAGTGAAAGGAATTAATAAATATTTAGAATTAATTTTTAAAATTTAAAATTTATATTTATATTTATAAATAAAATTATTATAAAATTATATATGAATATATAATATGTATTGTATTTATTAGAATAAAGATAAAAGAAAAGAATTATAAAAATAATAATAATGATTTTAAAAAATAAGGGCGGGGGCCCTAGCTCGGTTGGCTAAGTAATTCCGTTGCGGCTCTGCTGGTCACGAGTTCTAGTCTCCCCGTCTGCAGTGCGGGGCGTCACAATGGGCCACGCTAAAAGTTTACCAAAAGACTCAGCTTTATAGGTCGTATACCCGATTCCCCAAAAAAAATAATAATAATGATTTTAAAAAATAAAATAAAAAATTACATATATAAATAAAATATGTATTATCTTTTCTAATAAAAAACAAAATAAATATATCATTAAAAAAATCTGAAGTAAATAATGTACATTAAAATGACATATTTTTTAAATATTTGAATAGTTATATAATTAAAATTAAAATAAATATCTTCATGTGTGTATATAATAAATTAATATAGGCATTTTATATGTATCTATTTAAAAATGTATTTAATATATTTATGTTATTTTATTCTTTTAAAAATTTATAATAATAGTAAAAAATTTAAATGATCTCATATCTTCTATATTCATTTTTAATAAACTAATCAAATGATCTTCCCAAGGAATTTTTAGTTGTTCCATCTCATCGGTGGTTTAATAAATCAATATCAAATGGATAAGAAACATTCCCTCACACACTACATCATGATAAATGCTTGAGTACCACTTTTGGATGCTCATCACTTATTCTCTAGGTAATCATGTAGATATTTAAGTGTTATTAGCTTTTGGGAAATCAATAAATGTATGAGGCATTTCTTGATCATGAGAGGAAGATCTTTAAATTGAATTATTACCTTATCATTTTATGTATGATTATTTGAATGAACTTCCACTTGATCAACTAGATGAATTGAATGTAAATGAGCCTAAATAGTGCATCTCCTATCTTCCCTCTACCTAGTTGTTTCATTAATTAAAATGGATGAAATGACTTTTATTGAATTTTTGACAACCACTTATGTGAAGCCTTTCCTATGGACAGTCAAATTCCTTTCAATGATCATTTTGTCATCCTTATAGGTGGTTTTTGGAAAATTAAGTGTTCATGAGGAAAGAGAAAGTCTTAAAGAATTTTTTTTTGGAAAAACAAATATTAGATCAAAAAATATATTTTAAACTTGTCTATATTGTAAACTTGATATAATTATTTATATTATTTTATAAGTGAAAATAACATAGGCCAACTATAGCACAAATTCATAGTAAATCCATCATATTTATATTTCAATGAAATATATTTTTAATTCCTATAAACCATAAAGTTTCAAGTTTTTAAGAATAAATGAAATACTTTATGATCAAGATGTACTATATCTCAATCCAACATCCAAGATTGGTCCAAATCATCCCAAAAAAGTATCTGCATAACACAATATTTCAATGCTATTTTTTTGGGGATGGGGAATGGGAATATGTAAACTAATTTTGAAAAAAAAATGGACTTTATTTGGATAAAAAATATGCATATACTTTTCACTTTTTTATGGAAATACATACTATCCTAAGGAACTTGATATCATTACTTGTGTAAAAAAAATCAATAATGAGATATCTTTAGCGAGAAATTTAATAGCATACAATATTTATAATCAAAGGGGATCTATTTAGAGTATTACCTCCAAATTCAACATAGTAGAAAAAAAAATTCAATTGATGATTATTTAGCTTTCTTAGGTGCTTTTAGTAATCATTTATATATGTTTCTTTTTCAAATTCATGACTGAATTCTAATTTAGTATATGTAATCAAAGGAACCTAAATAAACTTTCAACTATGGAATACATGAATTGTTGATAAAAAGGATCTATCTAATGGAAGACCACAATATTATAACTTTGACTATAATTACCTATTAAGGTGGGAGATGCTTTATTCAAACCAAAAACCAATGCTACACTCTAAAAAAGCTACATGTCCTAATACTAAAATAGTTGATAACAATATAATCATTGACATCCATTAATGGAACACACCCTAATTGAAAAAAATAAAAACCTAAACTTAAAATAGAGAAAAGAATATCAAACACTAGTGAAATTGGTAATAGCCTTGAACTCTCAAATACTATATATTTTCAAGAATGAATATTTAAATTTCCCATAATACAATGGTGAATTTCTTGTTGTAGTGAAAAAGTTTGGCTACCTCACTAGTGAGTTTCTTACAGATGTCATTGATAAAGTTGTTCATAATCCCATAGCCTTGCTAGAAATCTATCAATATCAAGGTGCACCTACTTTAAACTTTTAAAAAATAGATCTTCCATTTCTCTTTTCTTTTCTACATTTCTTCTCACCCTTCCTATCTATAACCTCTTTGGGGATCTTCTTTCACCTTTGGTGGCCTTCTTACTTTTTGCAGTAGGGTATTCTCAATCACAAATGTTTTCTTTAAATGCACGCTTCTTTACCTTAGGTTCCATCTATAAGAAGTACATATCAAAGTTTCAAATCTTAATTAAATTGTTAACTATTAGTAAGGATCACATCAAGAAGATAGTTAAGAAAAATATAGATCTAGAGCCACTTACCATTGCAAAAGAATACAACAACCCATTTTCATCTATTATATTAAAAAGAATAAAATATGCTATAAATAACCTAAAGAGGTGATGACTTAAAGTGGGAAAATTACATTTTCTAAGATCTAATTCATAAATAGAAAAAGGTTTTATTTTGATAATAGTGAACCAAGTTAGTTTTCAAAATTATTGTGTGGATATGAATGGAAGTTGGAGAATAACTCATAATAGACATGAAGAAAAAAATTGGTGTTGCATGATGAATAATATGTGTAGTGTTGGAATTATAAAAGTGTCTTATAGTTCAATACATGCTACAACTTAAAAGCATTGAATCACATTCAAAATGGAAGTATTCATAGAAAAACTATAATATATAGTAATAATTTCAAACTTCATAACAAAAGTGAACTTGTTGTCTTTACTTGATTGTTATAATCTTGTTAGTGAGACATTTTTCTTGAGTATTTATTTGTTTTGATTTTTTACTTAAGAGGAGAAATATGGGAATAAAAAACCATTAAAAAATATGAAAATATTAAATCCTTAACTTATACTTTGATTCATTGATTAGTAGAGGCACAATATTATTGATTGCAAGTAATGGAAATTCTCAAAATTCTTATGAGGGGGCCTCCTCTTCTACTAAACAATTCAAATTATCTACCTTAGTCTTGAGGAGATTACCTAGGAAAAAAAATATTTGAAAATGCAAAAGATTCCATAGCCAACACAAACCAAATCCTCCCTCATTTTCTGTGAGTGTTCAAATAAAGTTTATTGATTTCAATCAAAAGTTATCCAAATTATACATTCTCCCAAATAATCTTAACAATGACATTTTATCCATACAAGATCAACAAATGTTTTATGAAATTAAATTGAACATAAAAAGGATAATAGCTTTAAAATAACCTTTCAACTGTATAACATAGATATAAATCTTATAACATAGATATAAATATAGCAATAATAAGATTGGTTGTGCAACTATTTCTACATTAAGATGCTTGTGGCCATTTTTGAGATGGATATCATTTGTTTACTACAAACACTATTTTCAAAACTTAAAAGTAGATAGAAAACTTATAGCCATTTTTTTAATACATGAATGACAAACAACTGCTATCAACTACTTTCACTAAATAAATTATATACTTGTAATAAATAATATCACACTAGTTATAAAACATTGTTAATTCATCCATTCATTTCCACATTGCCATCTTCTATTCAACCCGATAACCATCTTTAATATATAAAGACAACTTATTACTTTTTAAATTGTATATTATTTAAATGAAAGAGATAAGATTATTGACTATTGTACAATATAATAAGTTAATTATAAATTATGGAAGAACAAATTAAACAAATACTAAAGAACGGTTACTAATCTATTTGTATTTATAGTTGATTATTATATGTTGTACGTTCTATTCATAGTTAGTCATGAAACAATTATTAATTCAACATTTGATATTTTTCGACCTATCTTTTGGCTGTGTCGAATCAAAAACCGTCAATAAAATCAGGGCAATTAAAGTGCATTCGACTTGTATTTCATCCGACGGTCAATATATTCTCCGTATTTTCAGGAACTTGCAAGTTGCAATCAAAACAGCATTAGATTTTCTGGTGTAAATTCGATTTGACTGATTTTCTTAACCTATTCTAACTGCTATCAGATTTTTTATTGTTTTGTTTTTTTTCTCTTGGTATCTTAACAGCGATCAGATTTTTTTTTGTTTTTTATTGTTTATGGTCAAATATTTTGCCGACGCGGCATCTCTGAATGCCACTTGGTAGTGAAATTTGACTTAATTTGTCTTTAACTGTGTTCTTTTATTTTAGATGATAATAGATAGCGAAAGGAATTAAATAAAGATAAAATAAAAGAATTATTTTAGATGATAATAGATAGCAAAAGGATTAAATAAAGATAAAATAAAAGAATTATTAAAATAATGAATAGTGTTGTTGTTAAGAGTTTTTAGATTCGATTGTGTTTGGTCCGAAATTCTCATCAACAACTTTCATGGATTGTTGAAATCTATTATCACTAATGAATAGTGTTTTTTTTAAATAGAATTAAAAGATGCATATAAATATAAAATATATATTTTTAAAAGCAAAAACAAAATAAATATATTATTAATTTTTTTAAAGTAAATAATGTAGATTAAAATAAAATAAATGTGTCCATGTGTGTATAGTAAATTAATATAGGTATCTTATTTGCATCTATCTAAAAAATGTATTTAAGGTATCTATGTTAGTTTATTTTTCCTAATATTAATAATAAAACAAATTAAAATTGAATAATAAATTTAACAAAAAAATTAAATAATCTCATATCTTCTATATTCATTTTTAATGAACCAACCAAATGATCTTTCCAAGGAATTTTTATTTGTTTCATCTCACCAATAGTTTAATAAACTAATTTCAAATGGTTAATACACATTTCCTCATACATGTTGGGAAAATGTGTCTCAACCTTACAATTACATAAAGTATTATTGATATGTAAGCGATGAGAGGGGGGCGAAAATGTATCTCAACCTTGCAATTATGAGGGGGTTTTCCCCCTCGTAAGGGGTCTAGGGAGATTATCCCCCTGATAGGGCATTCATAGGTCATGCACCTTAGCGAGGGCTCAGGGCATTGCCCTTGAAAGCTAAATTTTATTTATATTTTATTATTGTAAATTTGGATTGTTCATCATTAGGTCTCAGATCTGACGATTAATATTTTGTTGGAGTGACTTGCCCTAGAAGGAAAGCCTATCTTATGAGGACGTCAGTTGTGTATTGTGATGTACTCTAAGAGTCTGATAGCAATCATGTTGCCTCTAGATCTATGGTTGGTAATACTCCTATGAGAAGCTTGCTCTGCAAATATATTGTAATCTCTGTGAATTTAAAATAATATATTGGGTAGCTTTTGGAGTGTGGAGTTTTTCTTCCGAAAAGGTTTTCCTCATGTAAATCACTGTGTTGTGGTATGCATGATATCTATATTTATTTCTATTTAAGTTTCTATAACTCTTTAAGATATGTAAAGTTTTGCATTATCCTCCTCTCAAGATTAGTGTAGGAAGTTGTTCTGCTACCTTAGCTTCCTTGCAATACACTACATCATGATAAATGCGTGAATACCACTATTGGGTGCTCATCACTTGTTCTAGATAATTAAATGTTATTATCTTGTGGGTAATCAATAAATGTAATGAGACATTTCTTGATCATGAGAGGCAATTATTTAAATCAATTTATTACATTACTTTTTTATGTATGATTATTTGAATGAACTCCCTCTTATTAACTAGATGAATTGAATGTAGATGAGCCTAAATAGTGGCATCTCCTATCTTCCCTCTATCTAGTTGTTTCATTAATTCTAATGGATGAAATGACTTGTATTAACCTATTGACGACCACTTGTGTGAAGCCTTTCCTATAGACAATTGAATTCCTTTCATTGATTACTTCATCATCCTTATAGGTGGTGCCACCTAATAAAGGTACTTCTATATATAATATGGTATCATATGGGACAACACTACATCACAAATTTAACACATTGAATGATATATTTTTTCAACAAGGTGATGAAACATCTCAGTTTGGATTTCATAATCTTCTTGCCAATAATAAAATTGTACATCCAAAAGTTTATAGTCAGGAACTACTTATGTCATCTTCTAATCATTTCCTTGATAACGATGAGGATGTATTCTAGTACTCTTTAAAATCATTTCTAATAAATTAATTGGTTGCTTTACATAATAAACACATGTTAAAGTCCTCAGAGGTATTAGTTGCATAATTTACTATAGAAAAATGAGGGGGATATCCTCTATAAATATCAAGTACAAGAAATTATCTCACATGTGGTGCTCATGTGCATTAGTCACCAATTTATGCTCATTTTAAATTTATTATGGATCTTTAAATAGATATTTAGGGAAATATGTTGTGATTGTTTATAAAAGTGATAGCACAATACTATATCTTCCAATATTTATTGTCATCAAATTTAAATTTTACATAGACTCGCATTGGGACTTGCATAATCCACACCTTGTCCTAATCAATCTAGTTACATGTGGTATTTTTCACCAACTCCTATTCAAAATAGTACATGTACCTTGAACATTTATTGACATTAGAGACATTGATCATCAAGGTATTGCATTCATTAAGATATTGTGAGTGTGATGTTTAGTGGATCTATGTGCCTCTCTAAACTTCAAATACCAATGATATTCCTATATGAAAGATAGTGTATATATTTCTCTCAAGAGGAAGTAGTGATTATATAAACACAATATCAACCTCAAATTACTAGACATTTCAATAAAAAATATACTCCAACCTCTCACAATATGCATTGTGTACATGGCTTCCATTACCATAAAAAAAATTAAAAATTAAAAATTAAAAAGTTTTAAAAAAATTATAAATTTTTAGCTAATTGAGAGTTACACTTATAAAAAATACATATTAGCATACATTCATTGCATAATAATTATAATTTTTAGTCGTTATAACATACTAAATTACCTTACAATTTTTTCAACAATTTTGACAAGGGAGAAGGTGCAGTGAGATGGGTGGAAGACTATGCATGGTCACGGTAGGGTGAGACGGCCTATGTCATTCTTCTTGCTACTATGCGAGCCGTTTGGGATCATTTTGGAGGCTCTGATTTGGTTTGCATGAAGTTTAGTTGATTATCGGTGTGGAGTTGGGTTTTTTTATATGCCTATGTTTTTTTCCTTCCATTTTTTTGCTTTTTGTGTGGGGTTCAAGCTTGCAACCATTTGCATGGTGCCCTCAAGAGGTCCTCGGGACCCTCCTTCGCTCTCTTTTAAAGTTGTTACTATGAATTAGGATTCCACAATGTCAAGGCATGCTGATGCGGTGAATTTCTTCTTGCATGTAGTTGAGGAATCAAAGATTAATCATCTTCTAGATAT
>VDFB02158451.1:0-29661 GCA_007258455.2 Sequoia sempervirens | reverse complement strand
ATGTTCTTTAAATGTTCCGTTGATTTGATTAAACATGGATTTTATAAGCATAACACCCCCTCTTATGAGTTATATTTTGATTACAATAATGAGGAACATGTTAGTACTGACCAAATCATTACATTATCCATTGGTGCGAATATAAGTGTAGATAATCATAACAAACATACTTTTTCTTCTCCCAATACCTCTCCTATTAGTGATGAAGGTATCTTGATGAAGGAAGTTACAAGCATTGAGGGTCTCAATTTTCTATTTCCTTATTCCCCTTTGGATGATGTTAGACAACCAGAACATGAGATCATAGACACATTCCTACAAGTCACCTTACCTAGTCTCCATGGTCATGAAAATGAATCTTTTCCATCTCCTAATATCCCTCCTTTATGTAAAGAGGATAGGTTGGTGTTAGAAGATATCCTTATTAAGAATCATGACATCCTTGTTACTCCCTTTCCTAATGCTCCTCCCATTTGGGAAGATCTATTTGAAAATCCTAATGGTTCTTCTCTTGATGCCTCTCCCACTTGCGATGAAGCTACTTTACAAATTTCAACCTTAGATGAACATATTACAAGCTCTCCTAATAGGGTAAATAATATGGAACAAGAGACTGAGACCTTAGAAACAACTGACAATCAAATAGAGTCTTCTTCTAATCTCCCCACTATCAATAATCAAACATATTCAAGCATTAATAATTCCCTTAGTTGTGATGAAGCTAGTTTGGATGAACCAAGCCTTAATTGTAAAGAACATGAGGTTTGTTGTTCTACTAAACACTTTCCTTCTAGGGAAGATATCATCATATAATGAAACAATAATATTGATACTAATATTATGCCCTTGAAAGGAGATGAAGAATCTATGTTAGATTCTCATTCACCAAGGGATGTTAATATTATTCAACCTCAACTCATCCTTTACCCATTGTCACATAAACCCTCACCTAAACCTGAGTTTACTCTCTACCCACCTTCACATAAACAACAAACTCAAAAAAAACCTGAACTTATCCTTTACCCTCCTCAAACTAATGTATCACAACAACCAAGTTATAATACCATTGCTCATACATATAACACTCAAAATAATCCACAACCACAACAACCCACACCAACACCTTTACTATTGCCTAATCCTATCCCACCCAACCCTTTCTTACTAGGTCGCAAGGAGTATGATCTTATCGAGCAACTTAAGAATACTCCTACTAATATATCATTGTGGGACATTCTTCAAGCCTCCCCTCACTATCACAACATGATCCAAACAACCTTACAATAAGTTCCTGTCTCTTCTAATGTGCCACCAATTGACATAGTAGCCATGATACAAGGACCAAATATTGACAATGTTTTCCACCAAAGTGAACTCCCCTCTTTGGATGTGCAAAAAAAAATGAAGCTTTCATGATCATAGAGAAATACAAAAAAAAGGGATAAAGAGAACTCTTGTAGATACTGGTTCTGAACTTAATGTGTGTAGTGTGACCCTTCTAGATAGGCTTGACATAGATCACTCAACCATTCGACCTGATCCTTTCTCTATTAATGGATTTGACAATTTTGAAAAGAAATCACTAGGGGTAATCATTATGCCTCTTACTATTGGAGTGGTCACCTTGAATACACCAATCCATGTTATGCCTTATGAAATTTCATGCAATATTATCTTAGGCAGACAATGGACTCATGCAATGAAATGTTTTCCTTCCACTCTTCATCACAAAAAACATAGTCCACACACTTGACACTGATCCTGAATCTGATAGTGTCTTACAACTTGAGAAAAACAAAGAAAAATCCTTAAACACATCAACATCCCCTATCGAAAGTATCCACCTCAATCACTTTAGACAAAGACACAAGATACACAACAACCTTTGATGAACACAATAACGAACAACAACCCAATTCAAAAGCAATGAAAAAGATTTATGGAAAAGGTTATGAGCTTATGAAACAACTTGGATATAGTGGAAAAGGATGTGGTGCTAACAAACAAGGTATGCACAACCTTATTGACCCTACCCTATCACACAAACAACAACTCATGGTCTTGGTTATTTTCCTTTGGTAGAAATCACCAAGCCTTCACTCAACATCAACACCATCACAAAACATCCTTGTAAGATGACTTTAACAGTAGTGCATCCTGAACTGTATGAAACTAAGTGGTATTGATCGTTCTCCTTTGCAAGAAATGAAACAAACAAATAAATCTTCATTTAATGTCAAAAACACTAGTAATTTGAATTAGTTAGATTTTACACCCTCTTGTAAAAGACAAAACAAAATCTTTCAATCTAAAGAGTCTTGTGTAGATATGACATCTTATACATCTAAGCAAGAGATATCTTTCTTGAAAACTATATGAACACCTTCTACCATTGATCAAGAGGGTATCTTGTCAAGACTCCTCCAAGATCACCTGATATCCCTTCCCCCAAGAACACAAAATAAATTAGTGCTGCCACAATAGTGGTTTACAATTTTTGGGAGGAACTGATTTTTGTTGAAATCACATATTTTTAGAAAATATAATGATTTAAGCCTTGAAAATTTCCATTTAAAGAATTCCAATTGAATAGGGTTTGATCAAACTACCTTAAATCAAACCCCCTTGGATAGAACCCCGCTAGTTTTAAACCATACCTATAACAGAGTCTCCTTTACACCTATCAAAATGCTGATAAAAAAACACTTTTGATTTACCTTTTGGGGGATCAAATGAATTCATTTAAAATTTATTTTTCCAAAGGTATGTAGTACTTATTATAAGCTTCCCAAAGGTATAATTTAAATAAATTTAATTTTATTATATTTATTTTTATTTCATTGAATGTGGGTTTTCACGAAATCAAGCTCTTTGTTATGCACGTGGAAAAATAGCAGATTATTAAAAAAAAAAATTAAAAATATTAGTGCACCAGATATTGAAGTCCTTGATCCAACAAAGAAAAAAAAATTGAATTTCGATACATACAAAAAATGTTACGCATTATACAGTCGCTCTATGTTTGAATTATAATTGGTTTGAATTTGAAACTAGATTAAAGAAAACATATTCAATAAAAAAATATCTAACCAAGTGGAAGCACTAGATATCAGAGTTTCAAATCTAAATTAGAAAGAATTATAATTTAATCCTTCATGAAAAAAAAGTTATGTGTTATACAGTGAGCGTCACTTTTTAAAAATGTTGTTTTCTAAAAAAAACTAGTTTTCTAGGGAGATGGAAAAAGAAGCACAATCTAATTCCAAAAATTTTGAAAAAAAAAAATTAGAATCTATAGAAAAAATTTCACAAAACTCTAGTTTGCATCATCTTCAAATTCCTCATGGTTTAGTTTCTATAGGTGCTCGAAAGTGAAGATTTAGTGAAAAAAAAATATTTCAGTGTCCAGTTTGGCCAAAAATTGTAAACCACTATTGTGGGATTAGTACAAGACTTCATTCTATGCATATCATACAGTTCATGGACACTCCACTAATGAATGTAAGGCTTTGAGTCATAAAATAAAACATTTTTAGGAGTTTGGTATGCTTCCCTATGTGGGGGCACCTAATTCCTCTAATTGATACCAATTTTCACCCTCGCCTACATTTTATCAATCGTTTTAGCTCACCTTTGTCTTGTGCTCAGTGGGGGAAAGTTGTTTAGCAATCCTTGTCCTCATATGTCACTTTCCATTTCCTCCTTTGGCTAGTTGTTAACCTTTCATGAATACATAAGAGAAATCTTGGGATGTGGACGACTTGCCTTAAGTTGGCTCGCATATGACATACTTCTCTCTTTGATGACGTAGCTTATCAGAAACATATGAATTGGCATAGGGATTTTTGAGTAAGCTCTCATGTATCCTTATTCTAATTTAAAGAAATTTCTCACAATACTGGTGTTCACAACTGCTTTAAAGTGGGGGCATACATCACCACTCACATTTCATTGTGCAATAATTTCTTTCTTCTTGAGATACGTCCTTTTCTTGGTGGAGTCATTGGGATTGATTCCCTCCACGAGTGTGATACTTCTTTGACACATCCTCTCCTCGATACATTAAGCACAATGTCCCCTAATATGATACTTTGCACGAACAAAGAAAAACCCCTTTGAACAATCCTTACACTACCTTGCATTAACAATGTCTATGAGTGTCAAGCATATGAAGTTTTGCTTACCTCATAGAGCTCGGAAATCATTTTCCCTTGGGGTTCCTGGTTAAAGTTATTAGGAGGTATAAGTTTGATATGGTTGAGCGGGAAGCCCATTCAATGACAAGACTTTCCCAATAGCCACCTATGTGTTTGAGTGCATACCAACTAGTGTATGTTTCTCACCTTTAAGATTTCTCACCCCACGGACAATCAGAAGTTTTGTGGCTCCAAAGTGAGTATGTTGTGGAATTCTCACCTGGCAGACAACCAAGAGTTTCATCGCCCTAGAGTGAGTATGCATTTTCTTCCCAAAACAAACAAGCCTAGATCTAATCCACAACTAGTTGGACAAACAATCAAAGCTTAATCTACAACTTTCATTTTCATCTTTCTCATTCTTGCCATTGCATGATTATGTATCTTGATGGTTTGACTTAGAATCTTGGATCCTGGGGGCTTGAAAAAACTCCATTGATCTTTGTCATTCTTTGTCATCTGTAACTATACACTTGGATCTCTCTTGAATGTCTACTTTAGTGTGAGTATGAAGTAAGTTCATTCTCTCACTAAAGTGGGGGCTAAATGTGCCATAGAAAAAAGTACCCTCTTGCTTGACATAGGAATAATTCATGATAAATTGAACTTAATAAGGCCTTGATTCAAGTATTGTAAGGCATTTTATATATCTACACTAGGTCTTGGACCCTTTAAAATATATTTATTGAGGTCTTGTGAAGGTGTTGTGAAGTGTTGTAACACATTTCCACACTCTTCTAGACCCCTTTTGTTATAATTCATTTAATATTACCTTTTTATTCATCATCAAATCCTATTTTAAAGTGTTGTAAAGTCTTGTAACAAGATTTCATGATTTTCTAGGCTTAATTTCACTATTTTCACCTTTCTTATGCTTTATTTGACCCCTCTATGCACTCATAAGGCTTAATTAAGTGTGTTTTTTAATGTAAACCGGAAAAATAACATTAAATGCAAGTTAACTCCCAACACCCACTTTCAAGTTCAAGGTGGGATCCATTCGCCATGGGTGGTGAATGAGTCACTCTTGGCTCAAAATTAAAAATATTTTAAATTTTCTTTTGGGTTTTTATTTAAAATCACCTTATGTCAGCCCGTGATGAGGTATCATTGGGTTACTAAGGCACAATTGTGTATAAATAAGTGTTTTTATCCTCATTTTACATCTCCCCATTCACCCATTCAATCTCTCAACTCATTTTACAACTCATGCATCATTGATCTTCTCAACCAAGCTAGGGTTTTAACATTACAATCCATTCAACGTCAATTTTTAGACATTCAAGATCAAACATCATGGAAAGGTAATCAAATCCATTATTGCATGTTTCAATATATTCTTTCATCATTTTGGTTTAATTACCTAAAAGGGGTTTGACCAAGGAAAACCCCCATGCCCTAACATCCAACACTTATCTTTCTTGTCTTGTTTGTTTGCAAATTTAGGTCTCTTGGAAGCTTGGAAATCATTAGGAATCAATTTTAAAGGTTGCTCAAGTCTTCTCTTCATTCAAAAAGTCAAAATATCAACAAAATATCACTTTCAAACTCGTAAATTAGAGTTTTGAAAGTAGACACCTGTAGAGAATCATTTCTAGGTGTTGTTGCATTACATAATGTGTTTTCAAACATCACTTGTTTCTTAGGTTTTACATTCATAATAAATCAATTACTTAGCTTATTTGCATCTAGATCATCTCATTTAGCCTTAATAACATTATACACATCTTAATTTGAGTGAACCACCTAGATTTTGGGTGTGGGATATATCTCTTTTCATTAGATGAAAGACCCTAATTGAGAAAAAGAGACTTAACATCCCTAATCTTTAAAATCTATGGTTTAAGACCTTCAATAGTGGTCTGCCATATGATCACAACCTCAAGGTCTTGTAATCAGTGTGAAATTTTTTTTGCAATGCTCGAGATATCTTGAGGAAAGCTTATCATGTGACCACTATATTTAAACTTCCCTCCTCTAGCATGGGACACTTGTAAAACTGGAGCCACTCTAGCAATAAACATTTCTTCAACCTTTCTTATATTTTTAGCTAGAATGGTTGTAGGCTTGGGTCCATACCATTTGTAGAGCTGAAATAGTGGGAGCCTTTTTCAGAATAACATCTAGCACACATGGTTGTTGAACTAGATGGAAAGGTGTGCATCCCAATGTAACTTTCTTTGCATATTTGACAAACAACAAGGTTTGACAATGCATCTATTCATTGTCAGAACCGTTTCACCAAAGAAAGAATTCCCCATCACCAGAAATGAATATGTCTAGAAGGTTGGTGGTGAGTTTCCCAAGGCTCTTGATCATGACAGTCCATGGAGGTGGATTTTGTTAACCACATGGGATGGTGGTGTTGGAGGGCTGGGCTGCCTCGATAGGAGGAAGTAGAGTGGAAAATTATTGCTTGCATTGTTTCACGATGGAAATTAACACAACAGGAGGAAGTATACCTTTTATACAATTTCTCTATTTGTCTATAATATTTAGTAGCAAATAATGTAGCTTGAATTTTGAATTAAGAAGTCAATTGTTATATACACTGCTTGTTTTGTATCAATACTTTTCAATAGGAGTAGTTGCATATATATATATATGTAGAGGTTCAATATGAAAGCATAAAGATATTCAAAATAAAATTAGTTTAGTAGCTTTCAAGGTATGTTCAATTTTTTGTTTTGTGTGGATGGGACATGTTATATACTTTTTATGAACAGTGTATTTTTTTGAATGTTATACTACGAAAAAATACACATACAATTGCCCCTATGTATGTGTATTTTTTAAAGATAAAATTACTATAGTAGTTGTGAAGGTATGTTTAGTTTTTCATTTTGTGTGAATAGAACATGTTATATGTTCTTTGTGAACAATGTGTTTATAGATTATCGTAGTTCACCTTTTCAATTCTCCATATTTTAAAGCTCTATTTAATGTCATTTTTTGATCATCTCTCATTTTCCTGTGATTCTTAAGTGTTTTTCTAATAGCTCTTTTACAATTTCCAAAATTGTCTATAATATTTAGTACCAAATAATGTAGCTCAAATTAGGTGCACCATTGAAGTTATATGTTTGCTTTGCATCCTTCTCAACTTTAGACATGGAAGCCAACTTTGTTATTGTTTGTTGGGTTCTCTATTCTTAGCAATATAATTTGTTTTAAATTCACCATGCAAATATTCACACAACAATGTTAATCTACAAAACTGCCTTTTGAACATTTGACTAGTTTGTTTTTTGTGTATATGACATCCAAACAAATGCAATATTCTAAATATATGGTGGGTATGTGCAAGATCATCATGAAAAAATAGGCCCTTAAGTGGCAAAAAATTTAGAAAAATCAAAGTTAGGAAACTTGATGTAAAAATTTAAATAAGTTATCTATATTATTTCAAAAATATGTAAGAATAGAATCTATAGCAAATTGAAAGTAGTTTCTAAACTACTAGGTTTATTTTTAAAAATCTATTTGGTGAAAATTTGAAATTTCAATGTAGTAGTACTTAAATTTTAGGGAAAAAATAAGAAGTAGGTGTCTATTTAACCACCCTAACCACAATAAAATGATAATATTTTTTTATAAGATTTTAGATATAAGTAGAGGACTCATGTCCCAATGTGATGCATATTTTTTTGTAATTTTTTTCCAAGTAAATAATTAATTATGAATTTTTTATTACAACTTTTAAAAAGTATATAAACTCATATGTTTGACCACCTTAACTTGGTCAAAAATTCATGATTTTTTTTTTAATCCTATATTATGTGAAGCATAGAATGTGACACCTGTTTCAGATTCAAAAAATGTGATATCCTTTGAAAGCTATATATGTTTTTCAATCAGCCTATCAATCAGGACTTTAGTCATAATTCAAATAGAAAATGAATAATAATTATTTATTAAATTCAAAGTACAAAGAATAATTTATATTAGCGGAAAGCTGAGAATCTCCTTTAAAAACACTTTTCATTTCATCAATTTTGGGTAAAAAAAGTCATCAGCGACATACCCTACACATACCTATTATATCGCCACTTTTTGGCCCGTCATGATCCTGCACATACCTGGTCAGTTGTAACTACTAGAAACATATGCATATGCAAATGAAATCAAAGGTGGCACACACATATTGTTTGTGTGTATACACACACACATATATATATACATATACATATACATATATATGTATATACATACATATATACATACATATATATGTATATACATACATATATACATACATATATATATACATATATATATACATACATATATATATACATATATATATACATACATATATATATATATATATATGTATATATACATATATATATGTATATATATATATATATATATATATATGATATATATAATACATATATATGTATATGTATATATACATATATGTATACATATATGTATATATACATATATATATATATGTATATATACATATATATATATATATATGTATGTATGCTTTTTGTGAAGAGTGTATTTTTTTTAATGTTATACTACATAAACATACACATACAATTGCCCCTACATATGCATTTTTTTAAATGCACATTAACATAGGAGCAATTGCATATATATATGCAGAGGGTTAGTGTGAAAACATAAAGGTATTGAAGATAAAATCATTGTAGTAGTTGTGAATGTATGTTTAGTTTTGTGTTTTGTATGAATAGAACATGTTATATGTTCTTTGTGAACAATGTGTTTATAGATTATCGCAGTTCACCTCTTCTATTCTCCATATTTTAAAGTTCTATTCAATGTCAGTTTTTGATCATCTGTCATTTTCCTGTGATTCTTAAGTGTTTTTCTAATAGCTCTTTTACAATTTTGAAATTTTTCTATAATATTTAGTACCAAATAATGTAGCTTGAATTAGGTGTACCATTGAAGTTATTCATTTGATTTTCATCCTTCTCAACTTTAGACATGGAAGACAATTTTTTTTTTGGGTTCTCTATTCTTAGCAATACAATTTGTGTTAAATTCACCATGCAAATATGAACACAACAATGTTAATCTATAGAACTTACTTTTGAACAATTGACTTGTTTTCTATTTGTGTATATGACATACAAACACATGCGGTATTCTAAATATACAATTGTACCTACTAGAAATTGATGCATATGCAGATGAAATCAAAGGTGGCACACACATCTTGTTTGTGTGTATATATATACATATATATGTTGGTGTAATTAAAAGTGTTGTACCTTGTCCTAGGTCATAATTACACCTTAATTAAGATTACTTAGGGACCACATAGGAGGTAGTTGGATAATTTCTATTTTTGGTGGACTTATCATGTTATTACTTTATCAAATCCACCTTTTGTGGACACATCATGTGATTACATCTCCACCTTTTGTGGGTGATCCATCGTTTTTGGTGATTATCACATTATCACTCTTCCACCTTAGGTGGAGTGATATCTTTTCATAGTTGTTTCATGTCATAAGATTATGGCACTTTTCATAATCTTATGCCCTTCTATGTTCTCACCTTGGCTATATAACCAAGGGGTCTCTCTCATTGTAAACAATCATCTCATATTATTGACATTGAATACAGTTTATTCAAGATGTCATATTCATCTCTCTCTTTTTGTGTTTTCCATTTGGTCCATAGATCTTGGCATCCATAGCCAATTCTAACATGGTATCAGAGAGGGTTGGGTGTCATTGGAGAGTCTTTTTTTGAAGAGAGATACCCGATTTGGGGGAGTTCCATTTTGTGGCTCTTTATTGCAAGTTCAAATCAGAGCTTGTTGGTGTAGATCTAAGCTGACCATTGCATTCAGAAGGTTCGAGAAAGTCGATTTTTCCTTTTGTTTCATCCAAATCGGGCATACAAGGCCAAATCTATGAGGGTTTGAAGCTGAAGTGTGGTTGCTAGATTCAAAAGGTAGCTGCAACTTTGGAGCATTTTGGGTCAAATCCAACCCTGCCATTGCATCCAAAAGGACCAAAAACCCTAAGATCAACTGCCAATTCATCCAAATCAGAGCAGTTGTCCGGCAAGGAAAATATTTTTTATTCAAAGAGTCGTACGACCCCCAAATCGCCATTATTATGGTTGGTATGATTTTACCTATCTAAATCTGTTTAAAATTTTCTGAATATTTTTGAAAAATACCAATCAAATATTTTTTTTATAAAAAAATTTATTTGAAAAATCATTAAAAAAAATAGAAAGAAAGCTTCTACGGACTATACCTGAGCAGCAGGGTACGCTTGTACCTTCCGCATACCCGCCTCCCTACACATCTGCCACATGGCTGAGTGGCCTCTACCACACCCGCAGACTGCTCACCTCTGCCGGAAAATATAACTGACTAGTATCCACTAAAATCCGACAGGATTTTTCTCCAGTGGATTGTATTTTAAATGAAACCGGCAACAACATTTTCAATTCTGACACATTCCAACAAGTGGACATTTGGAGAATATTCCATGGAGCAAGGAATATACCAGCAGATCCATCGCATATTTCGGCAGTGAGACGACAACCTAAGATGGCTTGTAGGTTGTCAATTTTAAGCCATTGCAATGCGTGACAGCCACCAGACCATCAAATTTATGCTTCTAGTTGATGACATCAACAATACGTCAGCACCCTAAAAACATTTTGCCCTCCTCATGATTTGCAATTTGGTTTTCATAGGCGAACTTTAAAGGCTAATATATCAGTCATACGAGCTCCTTTTTTAGAGCAATTTTTTTTTATTTGGGCTATTTTTTGTGCTCTTCATGGTGGTACAATTAGTTTTTGGTTTTGGTGTCTAGTTTTTCCATAATTTTCATATTCTCACAGGTGTTGCTACTTTTTCCTCATTTTGGGAACTTCAAGAGCTCATAACTTGCTCCTACGGTAACATTTTTGGGTGTAGTTTTTTTTGAAAGTGCATGATTTTTCATGTAATTATCAGTGGTATGATCATATTGATCTCATTTTATACCAAAAATTGTACTTTATTTTGTGGCCAAATTTGGCATTTGCATGTACCAAGATCAAGACCACTTTGCTATTTTTGGCAAATGGCAATTGTAAACACACTACTCATAAAGTTCCAAGCTCATATATTGCTTGGGGGGGTTCTTTTATTGAGTGAATTTGAAGGGGTAATCTTGTGGTTGATTTATTTGTGTTGATCATTTGAGGAGGTATCATGGGTTTTTCTATTCATCCTTCTATGGTAATGTTGAATAAGGATAATTATGAGTCTTGGAAGAAAGGTATACTGACACATCTTAGATGGCTTAAGATTTTTCCATACCTTTATGGGCTCATACCTGAACCAGACACACCTTGGAAGCAATCAATTTTGGGTAATAATAATGATCACATTGTAGGATTAATTGGTTCATATATTGGTGTTGATATTCCTGTGGAGATCTCAGATATCGAGTGCCCACACACACTTTGGAATAAGATTTGGGAGATTTTTGGAGACCATCATATCTCTTCGTTCCCAGATGATCTTGCTGCAGATTGTTTAATTCCCTTTGATGATGTTGATAATATACCCTATGATGATGATACTTTAGAGGAGCTTGAGTATAATAAATGTCTTAAATGTCCAGTTGACAAAGATACTTCTCTTCTTGCTTCTCCTCCTATTGAGTTCACATCTTCATTTATTGTTGTACCTAAGGATACTTGTGATTCAACAGTTTTGGTTCCTTGTGATTCAGTGCAGCAAGATATTCATTGTCTTCCAGATATGGCTACTTGGGATGACTTCTTGACAGGTATTTTAGACTTTTTTGTGGAGTCTCATCTTGCAGATTTGGAGGACACCATTGATAGCATTCATCTTCTCTTTGTTGAAGATGCACCTTCTTCAGTTGTTGTGAGGGAAGACTTTGACCCTCTTGTTCATTCTCTACATGATCATTCTTCGTAGATTGGCGTGAGTGTGGATACTTTTGGACAACATTTGGAGGAGGATTCTTTGTCTTTGGATTGTGCTCTATATTCATCTCTACTAGATGTTGGATTGTCCTCTTCAGTAGTGTGGCCTAGAATGCCTATTTGGAGTGTGACACCTTTCTACATTGACATGGAGACACTTGAGCATGCTTCAGAGACATCATCCATTATCCATCTTCTTGACATCCTACATACATTCATTCTTTTGTTTCTTCCTAAGGGGAGGAATGTTGTTCGGCGAGATTGGATCATCTTTAGCATTCAATGTCGAGCTTCTACCATTATTGCAGGAGACTTAACATTGAGGGGGGGAGCCTTGTCTCTCTTCTACTTCTCTCTTATGGGGGGACTTTTTCCTCACATGGGGTTTTTACCTTCTCATTCTTCATTGAGAGCATTTCTTTTTTGTATTTCATCTCTCTTTTGGGGAGGAGTTTTGTCCCACTAGGTTTTCTCCTTTTCTCTATTTGTGAGAGATTACATTAATTGCATTACATGTACATGGGTACCTAACATGGCCTAGTAGTTGAGACCCATCTTTGCATCTTTGTGTCATTTTCATAATAATTTTCCACTCCCTAAGCTGCACTTAAGGGGGGGTGTTGGTGTAATTAAAAGTGTTGTACCTCATCCTAGGCCATAATTACACCTTAGTTAAGTTTACTTAGAGACCACATAGGAGGTAGTTGGAGAATTTCCACTTTTTGTGGACTTATCATGTTATTAATTTATCACATTCACCTTTCGTGGACACATCATATGATTACATCTCCACCTTTTGTGGGTGATCCACCATTTGTGGTGATTATCACATTATCACGTTTCCACCTTAGGTGGAGTGATAACTTTTCATAGTTGTCTCATGTCATAAGATCATGAAACTTGTCATAATTTTATGCCCTTCTATGTTCTCACCTTGGCTATATAACCAAGGGGTCTCTCTCATTGTAAACAATCATCTCATAATATTGACATTGAATATAGTTTATTGTTGTCATATTCATCTCTCTTGTTTTTCTTTCCATTTGGTCCATAGATCTTGGCATCCATAGCCAATTCTAACAGTATATATATATGTGTGTGTGTGTGTATGTATATATATGTATATATATGTATATATATATGTATGTATATATACATATATATGTATATATATATATACACATATATATATATAAATGCATATATATACATATATACATACATATATCTACATATATATATATGTATAAACATATATACATATATACATATATGCATATATATACATACATACATACACAATCAGAGACACACAAACACATGGATAATTGTAGACATATATATGTCCATCTATGTGTATATAAATCTATATGTATTAAAATCAAAGAAATTGAAAGGCAATGTTAAAGTGGAATACAAAAAAGGAAGGAAACAATAACAACAAATTTGCAATAGGTATAAGAAAAAAGAAATATAAAGTTACAAAATTAGGATCTAGAGGTTGGCAATTGACACCCTCAAAGCCGGACTTCCCAGCGGAACCTATGGGGAATGTCATCAAATCAATCTTGGGGGGGCTCTGGAGACCCATCCACAAAGCCTGATTTCGTAGACATAGTTGTGGGAACTTTTACAGGGATAAAATGTTGCAATTTGAGTTGACTAATTGAGAGCTCTATTTCACAATAAAAATAAAAGACCTATTAATGTATTGCAATGTCTAATGGAAACTAGTAGACAACTTAGAAATATAAAAAATCTGCTAACCATTTTACTAATTTGATTAAATGAAAATGGGCATAACCATTCCACTTTTAAAACTTTCCAAACAATAGGAGATACAACAACAAGAATAAAAATGATAAATGCAAATGCATATATCCCTATATGTATCTGTTTATCTTTTAGGTTAATTATATATGTATGCATGTAGTTTTTACTATATTTTTACATATACCTATATGCAGATATTTATATATGTTGCTAGTTGGTCCCTTCATCCTATCTTATCCAAACAATAGGATATACAACAATAAGAATAAAAATGATTAAGTACATATATGCATTGAATTTCCCCTTTGTATGAACATTTAAAAAAGCACATATAACCAGATATATATATCCATATATACACATGTATATATCTATTTATATATACACTATTATATCTAAATAGATGTGTATACTATATTTATTCGTAACTATGTAGTCATTGAATTGCCAAGCAAGGACCTTCGTAAAAATGGGCATAATGTCAAAGGTGCACAGTGGCAAGAAGGAACAATAAGCCGAGGGCGAAAGTTCTACAAGTTAGCAACATGTTTTAAACATTACAACTTATTAAAATATATATGCAAGAAGGGGCTCTTGGCCACCTTTGAATACAAAAGAAGAATGGTAAATGGTTGCTCATTGTGTTGGAAAATGGAAATCAAGATGGCGAGAGAAAGAAAATGCAATATTCAATGTTTGCAGCCTCAAAAAATTACATTGTTGTTGGCTTGAACGATAGTTTTTGGCATTTTTCAATGTATTTAGTTGCACTAGACACACTGCACTGGAAAAGTGCAAATTTTTTTATAGCTTTGTTATGAACATGTTACACATATTGCACAATTAAATGCTCTGTTATTAACATCTCAATGCAATATCATTGAATTTGCTATGGTTGTATTGTAGTGATTTTCTCACAAGCTAAATAATACTTATTGTGTACCTTAATGTTTTACCCTACTCTAATGTGCAAAATAACTTAAAAATGCAAGTGATAAAAGACTAAGGACACTTCAAGATTAGCCTAAAGAGTGATAAAACAAGGAGGAAAGTAGATAAAACAAGATGCAAATGATTTCACCTTTCTTGTTGTTGACGACTCCTTGATTGGCCCTTGCTTGGGATGATTTTGTGTGCTCCTTAGATGGCTCCTTGAGTGACTAAATGCAAGATTGGATGTGCAAAATGATTAGAATGAATAGCTAGATGATAGTGAATGAGTGAGAATGCAAATTGGCAGCATGTAGTTATCAAATGGCTAAGTGTTTGAGAATGCAAATTGGCAGCATAAGGTTGCTCAGATGAAAAAGTGTTTGAGAATGCACTTGAGGAGGGGGTATTTATAGGAGAATTTGAATTCTCTAGAGAATTCAACGGTCAAGATGCATCCAACAAGGCCAAGATGAAGGGCTATGGTGGGTTGAGAACCCACAAGCCCTCACATCTTGACATGTGGATGGTGAAGTGGCCAAGAGAAGATGAGGTGTAAGTGAGGTGTCAAAAAGGTACATGAGGTGGAGGAAGGACAAGCACCTTGGGGAGTGAGAATATTTCCACAAAAAGGGATTTCTTGTCCTCAAGTGGGAGTGAAAGGGACATTTGAGGAATTTTGGAATTCCTCAAAAATCTACATGGGAAAAGGAAAGGTGGTTGAAAACATAAATGTGAATTAAAAATTCACATTCTTAGGAGAATCTAAAGGATAAAAGGTGGGCTCCAAAAAGGTGGGACTTGGTCACATGTGGAGATTGTGACAAGTCCAAGGTTCTAGAAGCCTTGGAAGGATAGAATGTGAATTAAAAATTCACATATAAGAGAGGGGAATCTAGGATAAAAAAAAGGAATTAAAAATTCCTTTGGGGTGGGAAGAGTTGACCAAGGTACTAATTAGGTTTGACTAATCAGTAATTAGAGGATAATTAGGGGTTAATTAGGATTAAAATCCAACTTGCAAAAGTTGGAGGATGTGACACATCCTAATCAAGGATTAGGCATGTGCACATCCTTAATGAAGAGATTAGGAAATGGATTAGGATTAGATGACAATGACATATGAGGAATTAAATAAATGTAATATTTATTTAATTTATTTAATAAAAAGAGGATTAAGGAGGGTAAGGTATTTAATTATTAATTAAATACCTTAGGGATTTGGCAGAATTAAAGATATTAATTAAATAATAGTAATATTACTTAACTAACTCGGATAGAGGATGTTTAGATGAAAAGTGATAAATTTGGATAAATTAAGTGTCCAAATTTGGATGTCTACATTTTTCCCCTCTTTGAGATGGTGTTACGAAGTAGCATCATTTCAAAGAATATTAAAATATAGAACCCAGAAGGAGATGGTTAGATTGGAAAAGATGCCCCAGTCATCAAAGGGATGACTAGGAAGGAAGACGATGGGGGTGAAGATGAAGAGTAGGGATTGAGGATGCCCCCTCGAGAGGACATGCGGGTTGAAGAGAACATGTGTGTGCTCTCAAAATAGATGATGTGATGCAAGGGGAGATGAGGAAGATGATGCAAGGTGATGGGTAAGAGAGTAAGTGATATGGAGATGGATGAAGCACAAATAGATTTCAAAAGGTGATGTTGCCCCAGTCAAGGTACAAGCCAAAATGGGTTGATGATGGATGGAGTGTTGTCAATGAGGGAATGAAGGATCCCAAAACAACACGAGGATAGGGAAGGATACATCCCACTAAGTGGTATTGATGAGGGAAGGATACATCCCAAAACACCACTAAAGGATAGGGAGGAATACCTCCCAATGATGATGAAAGTGTTGTTGATGAGGGAAGGATACATCCCAAAACAACACCAAAGGGATAGGGAATGATAATAATGGATGATGATGATGATGGGTCAAGGCTAGTAACGAGACTGGGGACAAGACCAAGGATATGATTAGATGATTCAGGCTAAATGGAATGGATGGGGGTTGGATAGAGATGTGAGATAAGGATGAATGATGAATGGATGGGGGGATACATGCAAGACGATAGAATGGAGAATGAAATGCAATCCTAATGCAATTTTCCATCTTCGGAGCATTGATTTTTGCTATAGCGTCAGACACAAGACGCCAGGGTATGAAGAACCAAGGCGAATTAGTGTCTAATGCATAAAACAAACACAACAGACAAGAAGGCTATCTCAACACCCCAAAGTCACAAAGACCTTGGTCGGGCCAGGTATTAAGATAACCACAAGCACAAAAGGATGCCCCAACATAACACAAGACCTCGGGGATCTTGGTGGGTACTACGTGAGACAACCAAGAAGACACAATCGAGCAAAAGAGAAAGATATGCCCCTATGTTGACCAATCAAAACACACCATAATATGATGGATCATGGCGGCCTTGACAAGTGATGATAGGGAGCTCAAATGATAAACAAAATCCAAAAGTGTCAAAATATCACAATCAATTTCAAACATCCTTTGCCATAGGATCAAGGGGATGGATGGGATTGATGCGGTCTGTTAGGAAGGATGCATCCTGTTGAGACCAAAGATGATGGATACTAAACTAAAAGATCGTTATGACGTGGGATGTTCAAAATTGATTGGATCTCATGATACAAGTGGATCTCGTTTGTTAAGAACCAGCTAGATAAGGGCATAGCTTGATGACACGACACAAGGGAGATAAGACATGAGATTGACACACCCTAAAGACCTAGGGGCTCGAGGGCCGATCAAAGATTAGCCTTGCCTACGTAAAAGCGGAGAGCCCTCGTAGTTTGATAAAAGGCTGATGACTAACCAAGATGGAGACCTTGATGGATGGTAAAGATAGGATGGACAAAAGGAGTAAAGTAGATAATGGCGATTGATGAGAGACGATAGATGATAAACGATAAAGGAGTAAAGTGGACAATGAAGATCAATGATGGAACCCCGGGGGCAGATCAAATGATCGACCTTGCCTACGTGAAAGCGCAGGGGCAACGTAGTTCGTCAAAGGATGAAAAAGACGTAGGAGGATGAGACTGACACAATGGATGATCCTACATGACAACACGAACCAACCAACAAAGGGAATGAAAGACAATAAGCTCAAAGTGGGATATGAAAAAAAAGCTCAGGATGAAGGATAGGTAAGGTGGGACGTCCAGTGCTCAATTCATAAATACCAAGCGGCCTAGGCTGAGGTGGGCGAGGATGATAGTGGGGATGAAAGCACAAAATGACTAGGACGTCAGGTAGATAATGATTAAGCCCTCTATGGATGACGCCTGCTAATAGGTTTTCACCATCTATACTTATCCAAGGCGCCACCAAGAGGTGGTTTTCACCATAGGACGGATTTATTTCTCTTTACTATTTTTTGGATTTTTTAATACTTTTTTGATTTTTTTGATTTTTTTGATTTTTTATTTTACGATGGGGTCACCAAGCAGACTTAGGCATAGAACCTCTTCAGATGGAGGATATTGATGGGTTCGTCAAGGGGGTATCCTTCAAGAGTGGTCAGCCTATAGGCCCCAAATCCATATTTGGCGGCTATGATATAAGGCCCTAACCAGTTTGCCTCAAAATTTCCCTTTTTATCACGGTCCAGTTGAGTGCGTTGGTTTTCTTTGAGAACAAGCTCACCAACCTAGAATTGTCTAGGATGAACCTTTTTATTGTAATGATGTTTGAGGTGATTTTGGTATGCTTGAAGATGGTCATAGGCTCTTATTCTCCGCTCATCCAGTAACTCTAGCTGTGCAAGCCGTGCAACACGAGCATCTTCTTCGCTGATAAGGTTCTTCAAAGAAATTCTCAATGAGGGGAGCTCAACTTCGATTGGCAAGACGGCTTTAGCACCGTATACTAAAGAGTAGGGGGTGGCACCTGTTGGGGTGTGGATGGATGTACGGTATGCCCAAAGGGCAGGATGGATGTGGAGGTGCCAATCTCGTCCAGTGTTATTGACAACCTTTTTGAGGATGCGGATGAGGGTCTTGTTGGTTGCTTCTGCCTAACCATTACCTTGAGGGTAATAAGGTGTAGACCAACAATGCTGGATATGGAAGGTGTCACAGAGGTGTTTCATGGCTTGGTTTTTAAAAGGTTTTCTGTTATTAGAAAGGATGGTGGACGGGATACCATATCTGCAGAGAATATGGTAGAGGATGAATTTGGAAATCTGAGTACCAGTGATTTGTGAGAGTGGCATTGCTTCCACCCATTTGGTGAAGTACTCAGTTGTAGTAATGATGAATGTATGACCATCGGATGATGGTGGGTAAATCTTTCCAATCAAGTTGAAACCCCATTGAGAAAAGGGCCATGGTGCTAGGAGAGGCTGAAGATCTTGTGCTGGGGCGTGAATCAAATCTGCATGTTGTTGACATGGAAGGCATTTCTTCACAAATTCGCAAGCATCATGTTCCAATTTAGGCCAATAATATCTAGCTCGTAGGATCCTTTTGGCCAGAGCCATACCATTTGAGTGAGCCCCACAAATACCACCATGTACTTCCGTTAGTACCGTTTGGGCCTCGGTCTTATTCAGACATCTAAGGAGGATTCCATCATACCCGCAATGATAAAGCGTATCACCAATAATGATGTATCGGGAAGAGCGATGGATAAAGGATTTACGTTGGTTGCGTGTAAGTTATGGGGGTATGATATTATCACGGAGATAAGTGTATATGTCTTCGTACCACAGGGAGGCGGGACCTACAATATTGCACACCATGTCAGTCTCAGGAACATCATATGCAGGGATTAAAAGTTTTTCAACAAGAAATTCACACTCCGTTCGATCCTTAGGCATGTCAATCAAGGAACCAATAGTGGCCATTGCATCTGCCGCTTTATTCTGTACCTGAGGGATTTGGTCAAATTGTATGTAGGTGAAATATTTTTTGAAATCATCCACCATGCATTTATAGGGTAATAGTTTATCATCTTTCGTGAGGAATTCATCATTAACTTGTCTAATAACTAGCAAAGAATCACCAAAGACTTTTAGATGGGTTATGTGCCACTATTTTGCAATTTTGAGGCCGGTGAGGAAAGCTTCATATTCTACCATATTGTTGGTACATGGAAATGCTATCCTGAATGATTTTGGGATGTAGTCACCTTGAGGAGTGACTAATAGAATTCCTGCTCCAGATCCACTATGAGTGTATGAGCCATCGAAGTGTAACATCCAAGTTGGTGCTTCTGCCACTGTGTAGATTTCTTCATCTGGGAATTCAGTGTCTAGTGGGTAGGCATCTACTAATGGTGCTTCAGCCAATTGACCGGAAATAACCTGTCCCTTTATGGCTTTTCACTCTACATACTCTATGTCAAATTCACTTAGAAGCATGACCCATTTGGCCATGCGGCCAGTCAGAGTGGTTCTAGATAACAGATACTTCAAGGGATCAATTTTGGCGATTAATTTGACCGGATGGTTGAGCATGTAATAACGGAGTTTCTGTGTGCTGAAGACTAATGCAAGGCAGGCTTTTTCCATGGGGGGATAATTTAACTCGTAGCCGACTAGTGTTCGACTAATGTAGTAGATTGCCCTTTCTTTGAATGACTCATCATGTTGTGCCAATAATGCCCCCAGTGCAACTGAAGTAGCAGAGATATAAAGCAAGAGGGGTTTTCCTAGGATAGGCGGCATCAAAATCGGTGGATGAGCTAAATATTCCTTAATTTTATTGAAACCCATTTGACATTGTGGGGTCCATCGGAAGGTGGAGTCTTTCTTCAAAAGATGGGTGAATGACTGACATTTATCTGCTAGCTAGGCTATGAACCGACGGATGGATTGCATCTTCCCCTAGAGGCTTCTTAACTGCTTTAGATTGCGTGGGGGTGGCATATCCAGAATAGCCTTTACCTTGGCGGGATCAACTTCAATACCTCTGCGAGAGACTATGAAACCTAGCAACTTTCCTGACGTGACCCCAAAGACACACTTTTTCGGATTTAGCCGCAACTTATAATGCTCTAACCACTAAAATATCTTTTTCAGGATGGCAGGATGTTCTACTCATGTTCTGGATTTCCCTAATAGGTCATCAACATAGTCTTCCGTGATGATATGGATGAGGTCATGGAAGATGACTGTCATTGCTCTCTGATATGTTGCCCCCGCATTTTTGAGACCAAAGGGCATAACATTGTAACAGAAAGTCCCCCAAGGAGTTGTGAAGGTGGTCTTGTGTTGGTCTTCAAGTGCGATTCAAATTTGGTTATAACCAGAGAAGCCATCCATAAGGGATACCATCTCATGTCCTACTGTTAGGCCGACCAACATGTCAATGTTAGGAAGAGGGAAATCATCTTTTGGGCAGGCTTTGTTAAGATCACGGAAGTCCATGCAGACCCGAATGTCCCTGTTTGGTTTGGCAACTAGAACTATATTGGAGATCCATTCAGAGTAGTCAATCGGTCTGATAAAACCCGCGTCCAGTAACTTCTCCAATTCCTTCTTGACTAACAACGTGACTTGCGGATGCATCTTGCGAAGCTTTTGCTTGATAGGCTTGGCGTCTGGGCGAATGTCTAAGTGATGAACCACTAAGGTAGGGTCTAAGCCTGGCATGTTTGAGTATGACCAAGCAAAGTTAACGATTCCCTCTTGGAGTAGCTGTACAAAGACTAGATACTCTTGCTCTGAGAGTGACTTAGCTACATAGGTGACCTTAGGACTTTCAGCAGTTCCCAAATTAACTTCTTGCATCTCTTCAATCAGAATAGATGATCGGGCAGATAGCTGAGTTCCCATAAGGGGAAGATGAACATCTCCATCTTTTGGCGCCTCTTTGAGGTTTTCGCCATCAGATGAGTCCTTTATTTTTACTTTTTCAAGGTCAGGAAGTGCCTTAGGGAGGTTTTCACTAGATGACCGCCTTTTACTTTTCTTACTTTTATTTTTGCAACTGGAGTGTTCATCCTCCCCCAATCCCATAAGGTTGACATATGTGTCCGTAGACATATTGACAGATGTGGTATCATGTAGGTCCCAATCGATAAGTTTAGGGTGACAAAGGGACAAGCTAATGGTGCAGACGGATAGGCATTTGAACATGGATGATAGGTCGGTATGATCGACATCATTGTATGCATGTATGATAGATTCCTCGGGTATGTCTTCCAATGAGCCATCGTCCACGGTGATACTATTGGAAGTATTAGATGATGTTGTGGGGCTTTTCTGTTTCTTGTCATACCCAATGCCTGTGTTTCTTGGTAACTTTGGCATATCAATGGGTTGCAACCACCCTTGTTCCTCTTTACCTAGGCCTCTACCTTGATAGTTATGTTTTTCCATGAACTTTGTTGGCCAAGGGTACTTTTCTTGAAAATATTTCTTTAGAATCTCTAGTTCGGGCTCTTCTCGGTAGACCCATTGGCTTATGTCCTCTTCTGGTGCATTGATCTTGACACTCGAAGATCTGAAAGTGGTAGTAGGGATGTTTTTACCATTGAAGGTGATGGTCTTGTCTTCCTTTTGTGTAGCACCTGAAGGTTGACCATACTCATGCAGTGACGGTGGCATGGTGGCTACATTGAGAGCCGTATGCATTTCATATTCACCACACCCTTTGTCAATGATCTGGACTTTGGTGACTGAAGGATTAGTGATGGAGGATGGAGTGGTTACCATGGTGGATGGTGGATTAGAGGATGATGACTGGGATGCCCCCATTTCAACCCCAGGACAATAATGTAAATGGGGAAAAGACGCTTCTAAAGTGCAGCAATATTCAAATGGTTGGGGGTCGGCATAGATGGTGACTTCTTATCCATTGATAGGGAATTTCAGGCATTGATGGTACGTGGAGGGGATAGCTTGCATAGCATGGAGCCATGGGCAGCCAAGGAGGAGATTATATGGTAAGTCTAGATCAAGGACATGACAGGTAGTATACTGAAGCACAGGTCCCACTTGGATAGGAAGACTGATAATTCCTTCTGAATTTCTTTCTGCATTGTCATAGGCTTTGATTGTAATGATCTGGTTGCTTAAGTCCGCTTGAGTATACCCCACCTGTTTTATGAATTTCAAAGTACATAAATTGAGGGCAAAGCCATTATCTACCAAAACCCTTTTTATTTTATGGCAAGCGACCACGACTTCAATGTGTAAGGGGCGATTATGATTGACATCGATGTTTGGCATATCATTTTGGCTGAAGTGGAGGTGATGAGACGAAGCCAAGTGTCCCACCAAAGCTTGGAATTGTGTGGGGTCGCTGTCATTTGGTACATGGGTTTCCTGCAGGGCTCTATTAAGGATTTCTTGATGTACCGGGGTAGACTTAAGCAAATCCAAAATGGATATATGAGCGGGGGTCTTCCTCAGGTGATCAAGGATGTTGTACTGAGAGTTTACAGGAGTCGGTTGGGTGGGTGTAGAGGCTGCAGGGACAGTGATACGAGCTCGTCGTGTAGTAACAACACATTGAGGGTCTTTTGCTTTAATGTGTATCATGGATACTCGGGGTTCCACCTGCTCAATGTAATGAATAACACCTTCATAATTGAAGGGCACATTCTTGTAATTCACATTATTTGTGCTGTTATTTTGAGGATTACTGTTGGAAGTGCTAGGACCTTGATTATGGTTTGGGAAGGCGTTTTGATAGATTTGCAGTTGAGCATTGGACGACAAAGGTTGACTGGGGTCAACCTTGATATCTCCTCGATCGATGAGATCTTGAACATAGTTTTTCAAACCTTAACACTTATTTAAAGAGTGCCCCTTGATTTTATGAAAGTCACAATACTCATTTTATTTGAACCATGCTGGCTTGGGTTTGGACTCGTCAAATGGCTTGGTGACAGGGTACGTGATTGGATAGTTGATCTGTAATAGCTTATTGAAGACGACGCTCAGAGGTTCTCCTAGTTGAGCATACTGGCGTTTAGTGTTGCCTTGGTTATTTTGATTGGACTGTTGGGGAGGACGGGGTGTCCCTTGCAGCATAGATATGGCATTAGGTATGGATTGCTGTTGTCTCTGGGATGTGTTAGCCACGTGGACATGTTTAGTATCTGTGATGCCATCATTTATTGCATTTTTGTTCTTGTTCCAAAAACGTGGCTTGTCATTGAATGACCTTTCCTTATCTTGATTATATATTTTGATGTGCCCTTTGGCAACAAGAGCGCGCTCAAGGATGGGTCCCTTCTCTACTACCTTCGCGAAAGTGGTGACACAATGTAATCTAAAGTTATGAGCCATGTCGGGATGAGATTTCTCCACGAAGAGGGTGACCATGTCCTTTTCTTTCAAAGGGGTTTTCATTCGGCTTGCTAGGGCATGCCACCTTTGGAGGTAGTTAGTAAAGGTTTCCCCTTCACATTGTTTCTCTTTGAGGAGATCCAAGGTATCGGTATCTTTCTCCAAATTGAAGGAGAAGTAGGAGACAAACTTTTCTGACAAGTCAGCAAAAGATTTTATGGACCCCTTTTCGAGGGTCATGAACCACCCTAGGGTGTTGCTTGTCAGACTCCGGGGGAACAGGCGCAAGAGATAGTTGTCATTGTGGATAACTTCTTGACACTGGGAGTAAAATTCCTACAAGTGGGCCTTAGGATCCTTGTTTCCCTTGTATTTGTCAAAATTTGGTATCTCAAAATGTTTAGGAAATGGGATTAATGAGATGGAGGGATCATATGGATATGGGCATATGTCTTCAAATTTGAATGATTGTATTGTAGCCCCGGCTTGAAGGTCCTTAAGTGCAGCTTTGATTTCTAGTATGTCTGCATTGGCCGGTGAGGTGGACAGATATTGATGGTAGGACGATTGTGGATCCTGCTGAAAAGGTGTCAGATTGTTGAAATACGTGTTTGGATGATTGGATAATGATATGGCTTGCTAGTAAGACGAGGGATTTTGTTGATACGGGGGCTATTGTTGTGGGGTATAATATGGATTTGTTTGATAAAAGTGCGGGGTAGGTTGTTGAGGAACTTGGATGGGACATTGCGTGTTGGTTTGTTGGTGTTGAGGGTATTGTTGTGATTGCTGGGAGGTCGCATAAAATGGTTGTTGGTGGAATTGTTGTTGATTGTGATAGTAGTAGTGTTGGGGAGGTTGTTGTTGTGACGTCAAATGTTGTATGGGCCGAGGTGGAATATTGTGTTGTGGTTGGGCCTTTGGACGCAAAATGGATGCAAGAAAGGGGGATATGGTCTGAGCAATGGGTGGAGACGAATTGCCTTGTGATTGGTAGGATGGCTATTGTGAAGAGGCCAAAGTATTGTGTATAGGTTATTGCAGATGAGATGGAGGAGGTAGCGTAGACGTGTTTTGTAAAGGGGGTTGTTGGGCACCACCTGGAACGTTCAGCTAGGGTGTGCCTTATGGAGGTAATTGAGGTGGAATGTTGGGTTGGTGAAGCTGTTGAGATGGTATATTTGTAGGAGGTGGAAGTGATGCAGTAAAGGAGGTGACCCCAATGTTGACTGGAGGTTGGTTGGAAGGAGGGAGTGTTGTTAATGTTAATGGCAGAGGTTGTGGAACATTTTGTGGCATACCGTAGGCAAAAGGATTATTGGGATCAGGCACTTGAGGTCCTCCTATAGCTGAAGTTGAAGCGTGTGGGGGATAGTTAACCTGATAAAGAATGACATTGCCAAATTAAGGTTGATGCCAACCCTCAACTGGAGGAACATTGGAGAAGTATGAACCTTTGGGTGCATTTTGTGAACCTTGTAGTACGTTAGATGGGGCACCCCTATATTTGGACAAGTCAACATTTGGGGGGGGTTTGACACCCTTCTCAATCAGGTGGGCCAAGATTTCTTCCCTATGTTTCTCAAGCAAACGGTCAGTCATTTGCACATTGGCGGGATTACTAAAATGTTCCTCAAGTGTGAGTTCAGGTTGATTAACCATACTCTCTTCACCATGTGGCGAGTTATTCTGATTCTCGGTGTTGGAGTGCGATGAAGTACCATTATGAGGATCATGAGGGACGTTGGTACCCTTGTTAGGATCTGATAAGATGTTCATTGTGTTGTTGGGATCTTGAGGGTTGTTTGATTGGGCATTTTGGGCTTGATGGTCGGCCATTTTCTTTGCCTGTGATCGGGTCTGAACGGGCATGCAAATGTGTTATGAGTAGATTAATGCTTTTGACGAATGATTTGATTGTGATTGGATGAGGTGTGATTTGGATGGGGTTTGGATTTGGATCAAATTTTGTTGGGATATATTGGATCGGATTGGATTTTGATTGGATTGGATTTGGATTTGGCAAGATTGGATTAGATTGGACTGGATTGGATTGGATTTGGATTTGGCATGATTGGATTAGATTGGATCATATTTGATTTGATTGGATTGGATTTGGATTTGGCAAGATTAGATTAGATTGGATCAGATTTGATTTGATTGGATTGGATTATTTGGTTGATTGGACAATTTGATCGAATGATTGGTTTTGATAAATTTGAACTATTGGATGGGTGTGATTGGATGATGAAAGATGTGAGAGAGAGACCTTAAGCTTGATCAAAGGAAGTTACCCTTAGTGACTTAGAGCTTTGATTGATTAAGAGGATGATTATGGCATCGAATCCACCTTAGGATAGGAATGGATTGATTGGGCCAAGGATGATAACTTACAACACCAAATTCACCTCAAGATGGAAGCGAATTGATTGGGGTTGAAGTTAAAGGCTAATTATCAAATTCAAGTGCTATGGTCAATTTGGGTAACCACTTTGTAAAGCAAGTTTAAGGAGGTTTGGTTATGAGTGGTGTTTGGCGGTAAAATTATGAGGAAATTAGAATGAATGGGTGGATTGAAGACGATTACGAAGAGTGAGTGGGGATTTATAATGGTTAAACAAAGGTTTGGAATGATAAGATGGAGGTTAAAACGGATCAAATGAAGGTTTTGGGAGGATTAGAGTGAAAAAATGGAGGCTTAGGATGATGAGGTAATGGTTGGGAATGATTAAATGATGATTTAGAGGCTAAATGAATCCAAATGGGATGATTTCGGGTGTTCAAGAGGGCAAATCCGCCCCTTTGCAGCAAAAATCAGGGGCGTTGACAACTTTCTACAGCAAAACAGGGGCGCTGCCACCTTTCTACAGCAAGATCAGGGGCCCTGCCGCCTTTCTCTAGCAAAACAAGGGTGCTGCCACCTTTCTGCAGCAAGATCAAGGGCGTTGCCGCCTTTCTGCGGTAAAACAGAGGGTGTTGCCGCCTTTCTGCGGTAAGATAAAGTTTGGTTTTGATGGCAATGGCTATGGTAAGGACGCAAAATGATAAAGTAAGGCCAAAATATCAAATATTTGACAGATTTTTCACAAGAAAACACTCCAAGCAAGCACAATCCTATAATTAATATTAAGGGTATGGCCAGGCAAGGTCTTAATCTAGGATGCACAAGGCTTCTAGGGAGTCCTCGATATACTCTCGGTACGTGAGGCACAACCGTGAACACTAGTCTGTTACAAGCGTGAGTTGGGAACCCCAACAAGATACTGAAAGGCTCGGACCAACTCTTCACATCTATCTAGGTATCACCCTAGCTTCGACGCTCTGCCAATTACGATATGACTGGATTGGGGTACAACTTTTGTTCTCCCCCCTTTATATACCCCGCTGGTACGCGTGGTTGGAATCGTCCCTTGGGGTGATGAAATCCCCAAGCAGGTCCCACTAAAAAGAAGACACTAACTGCTTCCAACTACTCCCCAGGCTCACATGAAGTGCAAGGGGAAAGTGAAAACAAATTAATGCCCCCTTGGGTAACACAAGAATAAACAATCACAGCAAGAAATGAAGTTTACTCCACCTAATTAGACTATGTTCCAAAATAGCAAGGATAATTTTTGAAAGTCTGATCAAATAGATAGCCCTGCAAACAAATGTTAGGTGTCTCTTTCTTCGTTCTTGGTTAATTACACCCTAATATGCTGCAAAACGTTAGCAAAAAACACCAATATTCTTGCCAAAACAATGTTAGAGGGTTACTACTTGAAAATGGCAAAAAATGAGAGCAAAAATGAAGCCAAAATGACTATTTTACCTTCCAAACAGTGTTGTTTTGGGGCGCTGCCGCCTTTCTGTAGCAAAACAGGGGCATTGCCGCCTTTCTGCAGTAAAGCAGAGGGCGCTGCCGCCTTTCTACAACAAAATGGGGGCACTGCCGCCTTTCTGCGGTAAAGCAGAGGGCACTGCCACTCTTCTACAGCAAAAGGTTAGAGGGTGTTGCCACCTTTCTACGGTGAAGCAAAGGGCGCTACCGCCTTTCTGTGGTAAAGCAGAGGGGGCTACCGCCTTTCTGCGGTAAAACAGAGGGCGCTGCCGCCTTTCTGCGGTAAAATAGAGGGAGCTGCCACCTTTTTGCGACCTTTTCCTACAAAATTCTTAGCAAAAAGGGAGGTTAAATGCAAGAACCTGTTTGTGGGTCCCACCAGGCGTGCCAGAAATGTGTACCTTAATGTTTTACCCTACTCTAATTTGCAAAATAACTTAAAAATACAAATGATAAAAGACTAAGGACACTTCAAAATTAGCCTAAAGAGTGATTAAACAAGGAGGAAAGTAGATAAAACAAGATGCAAATGATTTCACCTTCCTTGTTGTTGACGACTCTTTGATTGGCCCTTGCTTGGGATGATTTTGTGTGCTCCTTAGATGGCTCCTTGAGTGACTAAATGCAAGATTGGATGTGCAAAATGATTAGAATGAATAGCTAGATGATAGTGAATGAGTGAGAATGCAAATTGGCAGCATGTAGTTATCAAATGGCTAAGTGTTTGAGAATGCAAATTGGCAGCATAAGGTTGCTCAAATGAAAAAGTGTTTGAGAATGCACTTGAGGAGGGGGTATTTATAGGAGAATTTGAACTCTCTAGAGAATTCAATGGTCAAGATGCATCCAACAAGGCCAAGATGAAGGGCTATGGTGGGTTGAGAACCCATAAGCCCTCACATCTTGACATGTGGATGGTGAAGTGGCCAAGAGAAGATGAGGTGTAAGTGAGGTGTCAAAAAGGTACATGAGGTGGAGGAAGGACAAGCACCTTGGGGAGTGAGAAGATTTCCACAAAAAAAGATTTCTTGTCCCCAAGTGGGAGTGAAAGGGACATTTGAGGAATTTTGGAATTCCTCAAAAATCTACATGGGAAAAGGAAAGGTGGTTGAAAACATAAATGTGAATTAAAAATTCACATTCTTAGGAGAATCTAAAGGGTAAAAGGTGGGCTCCAAAAAGGTGGGACTTGGTCACATGTGGAGATTGTGACAAGTCCAAGGTTCTAGAAGCCTTAGAAGGATAGAATGTGAATTAAAAATTTACATATAAGAGAGGGGAATCTAAGATAAATAAAAGGAATTAAAAATTCCTTGGGAGGGGAGAGTTGACCAAGGTACCGATTAGGCTTAACTAATAAATAATTAGAGGATAATTAAGAATTAATGAGGATTAGAAGCCAACTTGTAAAATTTAGAGGATGTGACACATCCTAATCAAGGATTAGGCATGTGCACATTCTTAATGAAGAGATTAGGAGATGGATTATGATTAGATGAAAATGTCATGTGAGGAATTAAATAAATGTAATATTTATTTAATTTATTTGGTGAAAAGAGGATTTAATGAGGGTAAGGTATTTAATTATTAATTAAATACCTTAGGGATTTGGCAGAATTAAAGATATTAATTAAATAATAGTAATATTACTTAATTAACTCGAATAGGAGGATGTTTAGATGAAAAGTGATAAATTTGGATAAATTAAGTGTCC